>NXFB01001138.1:16247-26404 GCA_002525835.2 Ipomoea batatas
TTTCCCTGGTTTGCTCTTTTAGCTCATCTTTTGGTCCTATATGCTCCCGGGGCTCTTGTTTTGCTTCTTTTAAGCTAAAAATAGCTTTTGTGCACCGGTTAGTAATTTTCAAGCATTTATGCATATAATTTTCCAGATAAGGATGCTATAGATGCGATAAATCACCCTAAAATATGTATGAAATAAGGGTATCTCGGAGTCTTATCACTTGTTCATCACCTTCACCAATCTGCATGAGAGTATCCCATATTTCCTTGGCAGATTTGCATTTTCTTACCATTGGGAATAACGACTCGTCTATTGCCTTGTAGAGAATGTCTCATGCAATATTGTCAAGATTTGCATGAGTCCTCTCTTCTGTTGTTAAAGAGGACTTTGTCTTAGGTCTCATCTCAGCTGCTCCTGGTCCTTCTACAACTCGGTTTGGATTGACCTCCAAGATTTCAATTGGTCCGCTAGTTATAACGTCCCATATTTCATCATGGATTGCCGAGAGATGAGTCTGCATCCGAACTTTCCATTCATCAAATTTATCAAGGTTAAACGTTAGGAAATGTATATGATGTTCCACTTTAGACATTTGTGCAAAGTGTGAAAAGATTTTCAACATTTTGGAAAGAGATCACCAGTCAGCATACACAAAGTGTCTACCGTTCAAGGTACTCGCTCCGATACCACTTGAGAGGGGGGGTTGAATAGACTCACTAGATTTTGAAAATATTTTGCAAGTAAAAACCCTTTAGATGAGTTAGAACTTAACCAAAGAAAAACGCAGCGGCAATAAAGATGTTATCGACTTTTAGTATCACTTTGCACTATTTTGTTTGTTAAGAAAATGTTTGGCTTGGTTCGTGAGTATGCAATGCAATAGATAAAACAGTAAGTAAGGGAGAGAGGCTTTTATAGCGGTTCAGCTGTTAACGAAGCCTACTCCACTCTTATTCACAACTTGTGAAGGATTGCACTATTATCTCCTTTGCTAGTACAATATCTTCCCAAAACATGATCCTTTGATCAGAAAGCTAGGCAGCTATGCTTTGGTAGGTTTTTCAACTTCTCTAAGTTTACTCCGCCACTTTATAGTTCTTTTAAATAGAGGTTGGTTGAAAGGTTCAACTTTTCTCCAACTTGGAAATCTTGACTTGAGCTTCTTGAACCAACACTTGAGTAGCACAAGATTTCTCTTAAAATCTGGATTGAGAGTTTGAGCTTTTTCGAATATTTGCACATTTTTTGAAAGCTTATGATAACCTATTGCATATATGAACCAGCTGCTTCAAATGGAATGAAGCATGGATATTTATAGGCATGAATTTGATTCCGTTGGAGGGAAATCAAAATTCAAAACCTATGTCCAGTGTGTGATAAGCTCCCAAGATGACTTAGTATTAAGGTCTATATCGGGGTGAATTGATAGCAATTTAGTGTCCTTTTGTGAATAATTTTTGGCATTTTATGCTCTAATGAGTTGACCACATGCAAAGCTATCCCTTATGTGTTTTAGGATGTTTTACAGGTCACGGGAGCCACACGGCAAGCCATAAGGACATAACGAGCATTTAGAGCAAAGAAGAAGTCCTGGGATGGCAAGGATGTGCAATCCATGCGTGGAGCCAACATGGACTGATTCCAGTGTGTGTCCACGTGGCAATCTATACATGGATGCAACGTAGACTGATTCGACTGTGTGTCCACATGGCAATCCACGCGTGGACGCAACATGGACTGGACATGCGGAAGAAAAATTAAAAATGACAATTTTGAGAAGGCTATTTAAGAAAGTGAAGATGCAGTTTTTGTGTAGGGGTTGAATCGTCAAAAGATATTTATGTTAAAACGGAAAGTCAGTGACTCCCTGAGTGTCGGTCTCGAATGAGGGACGTGGAGGTGTGTCAAGCGTTCGGGAGTTTACTTCATTGGATCATGCATAGGATTCGAGTATGGTGAAGGGTGGATTTGTGAGCAAGAGTAGTTCATTTGGTTGGTTTGAGTGCAAGAGAGTAGTAAAGTAAAAGTGATTTTGTGAATATGTAAAAGGGGTAGGGATTGGATAGTGTTTATGAATATTGCATAGTGGAGTGTCTAAGGTCATGGATTAGGATTGCTAGGATATTGTCTATTCAAGAGTGTGTTGTCTTAGTCCTTTTCCACCTTTGTGTACTAAGGCTTCTTTGACTTAGGAGTGCCTTCAAGCATCCAAAGTTCTAAGAAGAATTTTATCAAACACATAAGCTACACACTATCCTACTATTCTTAAGAAGTCCATAGGAACTATGATTGTGTCAAGCTTTAAATCCTAACTCTAATCAAAGACATGAAAGAGTCAAGAGCTCAATCTCTCATCTAGATTAGCCAAATCCAAACAAGATCTCATCAAAACAACAATCAATAGACAAGAATAGATAATCCATCAACACAAACTCATAGATCCAAGATATAGAGATAAGATCATCACACAAACAATATTCAATCACACAATCCAAATCTCTAGACTAAACTAGCTACTCATAATATGAAATGCAAGAAAAAGCTAATTTAATCTAAGAACAAGATAGCTAAAATTATAGAAATGAAATAGAGATCACCTAGAGAGAAGAAGATCTTCAATCCAAGCTTGTTGTCTTGCTACAATGGAGATTGATCTAATCTAAAAAACTAAGAAAAATGGAGAAAGTTCTCCAAAGGAAAAACTAAGGAAAGGAAAACTAATTTTCTGGGAACCTCCTCTGAAAATTCATCAAAGGGTTTAAATAGTCTCCGAAATGACAACCCTAGCTGAAATTCTCGCATCACCGTCTCCACGCCATCCACACACGTGTGAGCGTGCGTGGGAGGCTACTGGAAATTTTCCACGCATGCTCACATGCGTGTGAGCCTCCAGTTGGGTCCTCCGGGGCTCCGTTCTTGCTTGGTTCGTTCTTTAGGCTCAACTACTTCTGCTCCTATTTGCTCACGGGGCTCCTGTTTCACTTCTTTTAAGCTAAAAGTAACTTTTGTGCTTCAGTTAGTGATTTTCAAGCATTTACGAACATAATTTACCAAGTAAGGATGCTATAGACGCGATAAAACACCCTAAAATGTGCCTGAAATAAGGGTATCTCGGAGTCTTATCAGAAAGCTAGCTAGGATTTTTCAAGAGGATTTTCATTATTTACTTTTCCAATTTTAGATTGGAGGAAGGGTTAGAAATTCTAGAGAGAAGAAGAAGACTAGAGGAAGACACAAGTGTCGATTATAGATCGTATTGTTTCAATTTGGTACATATCCTTTATCTTCTTGCAATTGCTTTTCAATTCCACTTGTTGAATTCAATTTTTTCTTTAGTCAATTTGCAATTTCTATTATCTTGTTGATTGAATTTGATTTTTATTTTGAAATGTTGATTGATAAGCCTATTTGTGGCTAGATCTTAAGATGGGGCTAGGATCTAGGAGCCTTGCACTTGTGATTCCATTTTGCCAAATGAGGACTTGATTTACCTTTGATCTTGCTAGAATTGTGTGTATGATTGTTTGATCTTGATTGGGTCGAGTGCCCCGATCTCTTCAAGAGCCTAAGATCACGCATTTGGCGAGATATCGCAAATGCGTGAGAGCTAGATGCTCATATCTCCCACCCTCTATCCGAAAGGATGAGGCTCAGAGGGGATTAGTAGGCAAGGTATTCGATAAAATTCCCCAACCGAATGAGGATTGGCAGAATGAGTGTGACGTCAGTCGGGAATGTGCGATGGATCCCTTTAGCGAGACCGATGGGTAACTCGACCCCTACCTTAGTTAAAAAGTGCAAGCTCCGACATATCATAGCCCCGTCCGTTTCCTTGTCTTCGATTAAATATACATTGTAAAGCGTACACCACCTCAAACATGTTCTTCATAACTATTTTCATCCTATGTTGTCTCGGTAATGAAAGGTAGAACGTTTGAACACTCCAATTTTCCATCCTCGTGAACACCACACTCGGGGAGTTTTCCTCGTTTTACCACTTCCACCTCACCATATGCAAACAACTCCTTTCAGTGTGTAATATCCACTGGGTAATAGTTGACCTGTGTGAATGTTAGTACTTTCTTTCCGTTTGTCTACTTTAGTGTAAAGACAATTTGTTTTTTGTCTTACGCAAAAGGATATGTCATTTAATGCTCCTTGGGATTGCTTCTTAGTATTCGTTTGACACTGACCATTCACAAGATCAAGGCTATGGACAATACAATATTCTAGAGAAGGTCCTTAGAGTCCTTATGCCTTGGGTGCTCGTGAGAATAATTGTCCTTATCATTCTCCCATCATCTTCTCGAATAAATCAACTTGATTATTCGGTCTTCTCTAAGCCTCAAGTGATCGGCCCTTCCAGTATTCGACCTTAGTATACTTGACTTCTTTCAGCTTGGTATGTCTTCGGCCTTCAAGTCTTCGTCCTTGAGCTCTTTTGAGTCTTCGACTGAAGGTTACTTCTGGTTCTGTCATGAACTCGTTGTGACGAGTCTCAACAAGTATTCGGCCTATTAAGTAAAAGATAATAAAGACAATGAAACAGTTTGGTGGGGGGGTCTCCTTTGGTCTTCGGTATCATCAAAATCAAGAGCTCGGGGTTTCTAACAAGGGATAGTGTGGAATATGTGAACCGATCGGAGGCAAGACGTATACAATTTGCAGAATGTGTGCAACAATTGCAATTGAAAGATAGGAAATTTGAAGAATGTGTGCAACAATTGCAATTGATAGTTGCCCGATGGAAGATGATTGGGATAAAGTTACCAAGGTTTGCTCAATTTTAGAGGCTTTCTGGACAACTACTCATATTATTTCAAGTTTGTTTCTTTTAACTTGTTTCTTGAAATTTGTTTTAGATTGTGACTTGTGAGTATCTAACTTCAAATTTCTTTCAAGTTGTGAGTATCCTAGTTCAAATTTGTTTCTTCAAGAAGTTCAAAAAATTAAAACAACATTGGATAGTCATGTAGATGATGAAGATTCCTTTATTATTAGGGATTTGGTTAGAAGAATGAAGATGAAATTTGATAAATATTAGGGTGAGTATAATTTGTTGATGGCTATAGGTGATGTTTAAGATCCCACAAAGAAAATGCTTAAAATTGAGTTTTGTTTTCCTAGATTTTATTTTGACGAAGAAGTTGGGGAAAACATTTCTAAAGTGAAAGAGATCATCAATACTCTTTATGAAGAATATGTTGTTGAATCAATGAACAAAGGCAATTATGAAAATCCAGGTTCTTCTAAAACTTTTGGGAGCCAAGTCAACCGCCAAAGTTCTACATATAATTGAGATGATTTTGATGCTTATTGTGCTCAAGTTGAAACTTTAGAGCCTAAGAGATCAAAGTTAGTAGACTATCTTGAAAAAGACCGTCTTAAGAGTTCGAGCTCGAATTTGAGTCAAATTTCAGCTCGAGCTCGAGCTGCTCGACAAAATAGCGAGCCGAGCTCAAGCTCCCCTTTTAGAAAATGAGCTTGAGCTCGAGCCACCCCTGGATCGAGCTCGGGTCTAGCCCTACCCCAACCTAGTTGACACCTAAGTTCAATGGGACAACTAAAGTATGGAATGAAGCGTGTCACTGTAAGGGTCTTGAACTCCCTACCATCCCTCGTTAAAATAGTGACTCACGCACGAGGTTAGCATGTTGATTCTTTAATGATTCAAATGTCAACTGACATATGCGAGTATGCGGAATACTTGGAAAAGAATCTCCTATATGAGAGAGAAGTGTGGTTACTTCAAAGGAGAATTGATGGGCTCAATTCTTTAGAAACTCTTGTAGTACCAAGAACGATGATCCATGGCCAAAATGGCCTGGGCACACCCATGATAACATAACAAATGTTGGAAGGTTCCTGTGTGGGATATGTCATCGTCTACACAAACGACAGTACGGTCCAAAGGCATCAAGTTCTACCAGCTAGCAAGTAGAGTAAACATATCTTCACAAGGAAAGGTTCAAAGGGTAACAGTTACCTATCTTATGCAAGGATTGATCGTAGAGCACATAGCACATTCGTGGGATTATTAGAATTTTTAACATAAAGTGACATGTGAATGGCTAAACCTTAAGAAGAAAACCACACACCTAAAGCTTTAGACGGACGCATTTAAGCTTCAACAACTAACGCATTTTAAGCACAAAACCACGCACCTTAAACACACAAACCACGCACCTTAAGTTTGACCATATGGAAATTTTCCAAGTTAAAAATGACCAAAATGTCATACCTGTATTTTTTAAACGTTGTTAATCTTGAACGTAGATTTTGGCAAGATCAATGACTCTCCTCTCACCGCACAACCGCATCTGAGCACCCCAACCGCATTTGAGCTGTATTATATATATATATATANAAATAGTCTCCGAAATGACAACCCTAGCTGAATTTCGTGCATCACGCCTCCACGCCTCTCACACGCCTGGGGAGCTTCTGGAAAGTTTCCATGCTTACTCATACGCGTGTGGCCTTCCAGATCAATCCTCCGGGGCTCCGCTTTTGCCTGGTTTGCTCTTTTAGCTCATCTTTTGGTCCTATATGCTCCCGGGGTTCCTGTTTTGCTTCTTTTAAGCTAAAAATAGCTTTTGTGCACCAGTTAGTAATTTTCAAGCATTTATGCATATAATTTGCCAGATAAGGATGCTATAGATGCGATAAATCACCCTAAAATATGCCTGAAATAAGGGTATCTCGGAGTCTTATCAGGATACAAGAAGATGAATGAAATTCTTAAATTGCTTTGTTTAAGAATTTTCGATCATATAGAATTGTAGGACTGTGAACATGGATAGATCCTAGAAATTTTTGAGTGGGGGCGAAAGATTAAAACAATAGAGATAGTTTGAATTTTGAAAAATAAAATGGAACACTTAGAAGCATTGCCATAAATATTGTTGGATATGGACGAACAATCAAAACTTTATAGAAAAAATATTGATAACAAAATATGAAACATAATAAATTTGATATGATTTGAATAGAAAATGCACTATATATAAATAATACATATCGCTATTAATTTAAAAAAGAAAAGGTTTGCACATCTTATATTCTAAAGAATCAAAATGAAAATATCACTATTAATATATATTTAAAAATCCAAGAAAAAAATATGTAAGCTAGTGAGAATTGAACCTTTAATAACATACATTATCACTTGAGGGCCAGAATTCTTTCCCACAAAGAGAGCTCACTAGCCACTTAAGCTACTCCATTGGATTTAGTTTATATATATCTAAATATTTACACACAAAAGGCTACTATATATGATGGTGGGGGTGGGGGTGGAGTGGGGGCTCCGTCTCTGACTATGAAATATCTTGGTGTCATGCAAGTTAATTGCATGTTAATTATTGTCAGTATCTTTTAGATGTCTCTCCAAAATATTTATTTGAAATATTTTGACTGTTATAAGAGGTTACATGGAAGTTACAATAATTTAAAACTACAACATTATCCACAAGATATATCTTAAATAATATATCTGTCATGGAAAATTATAATTACGTAAATCAAGATTTCATAATAAAAAATTATAAATTTACCTTTATATATTATGAGCTTCATGCAAAAAAATAATTGCGTTAAGCCGGCCACGTACTGTACATGCATGTTCCATCCGAATGTTTAATGTACATTTTCCAACCGAATGTTAATGTACATAATCCAACAGATTGTTTAATTTGTACATCATCCATCTGAGTTGTTTAATTAGTGCATAATCGATTCCATGCATGTGGCTGTAAATTTCTTCATCCGAGAGGGAAACAATATTTAGCCATACGAGTGGCAATATTCCGAATGGACAAGATTACCGATAGGTAATCTTTGTTCCATTCAATTATTCAAATGATTATATAGTTTAACCTCTCAGTTATTAACCTCTTAATTCTAGAACCGAGTACTTTTTTATTCCAACTGTACCTAATATTCATATTTCTCAATTAACTTTCTACCAAATTAAAATAATATTATAATTCCACAACTCCAAATATTATTAAAGCTTTCATGGTAGTCCAGAAACATTAATCTCCATTATTTGGAGTATATAAATTTCCAACCCTGATGACCCATCATTATTAATAGTTAAGAATCATTGCACTTATATGTACACTATAACCCAATAAGAGTGTTATAGGAGACTGTCTTGCAAGTGCATTTTGTTAACAATTAGTTAACATTTTGGCAAATATTTATCAGAGTGGTGTCTTCAATTGGATAGTGCAATTGCGATCTTATATATAGCTAGCTAGTCCAAACAAAATGGGTACTGGTAGCATACAACTTACAACTTCCCTATATATAGCAACTAGGCATTTTATTAAAAGCTATGATTTGTTGGCTAGGCAAATGCGACATGGAACATTGGATATATATCTTTAATCAGGGAGCCAACAAGTTATAGTGTAAAGCAAGCAACTTTTTTTTGGGCGGTTTGTGGGACTGCGGAAGTTGTGCTACGTTACCTATGCACAAACCTAACATACCCAACAAAGAAAAAATTTTCAAACTCTTCATCATCCAATACATACATAATAATCATCATCTATTCAATCAACATCAACAACTAGCCACCCCGACCTTCTCTCCTTCCGTAATAACAATTTTATTATGATATTGTAAATTTACTTACACTTTTAAGCTTTGTTTACTTTATTTTATTTTCTTTTTACAATTTTTCATCTTTTATTTTTAAAGGGCTCAATATTTGTTTTTGGCCTGCTACTTAAGAAATAAAAAAAATAAAAAAATAAAAAATAAAAAAATAAAATATATATATATATATAAAATTAATCCTAAACACATCGATTTTATCACAAATCACTTCTCTCTCCTAATAATTAGGACCTAATTAATTGAGCATGACAAAACCATTATGTTTCCCCAACCGCACAGATGATGACTCAAGCTCTAAATTTGCAGAGATAACTTGAAGTAAAAATCATATATTTTACGTATGTTTTAAAGATTGCGCTTGTACTTTTGGTAGGGCCTCATTAATTTATAAGAGTGGGGCTACAAAAATTCAAAAATCGGTCATGATTCTATTGTCCTTTATCTCATTTCTTCAACCATTTTTTAGAAGGCAAAAAATTATGTAAGACCGTCTCACGTGTCTTAATCCGTGAGACGGGTCGGATCTTTGATTAATGATGTCAAAAATTTGACCCGTTAATCAAAGATCTAACTCGTTTTACGGATTAAAACCCGTGAAACAGTCTCACACAAGTGTTACTCTTTTTAGAGTTTCCGGTTAGTTGTCCTATTTATTATTCATTGGTTTTAACTTATTGTCTTTAAGAAATTCTTATTATTTTTAAATTTAAAATTTTGTGTTTAGTTTAATAGAATTTTATTCATTAATAGTCAATTAAATATTATAAAAAATGAATTGTATAAATGATTTGAGTCAAATCCCATTTATGAACCGGGCATAGGTTGGGGCCAAAGCTAAGGAATATATTTGTTGAACATTCATCTACAGTAATAATTATGATATGATTGAGTTGTAATCATCAACGTATTGAAAATTAATATTATAAGTTATATAAATATTCGTGTTTATTTGAGACCATAAAAATGTAAGATACTTTATTATACTAGTCACTTAAGGGTGTATTCAATAAAACTTTATAAATTTTAAAACTTTAGGTATTTACTCTCAAAAAAACTTTAGGTATTAAATTCTGATCTAATTTTAAAGAGTAAAATTGGATAGTATTTGATTCAGACTTTTTAACTTCACAAACTCGAATTGGCTCTTTTGGACAATCAAATCTTTTGTGGTCTAGTGGCACCCGGTTGCACCCCACATGGAAGGGGTAGGTTCGAGCCTCAATGGAGGCGATATTGGCTCTTTGTACTTCATTTGGTTGAAAGAGTGAGAAAGTAGCTATGAACAGATTCTACATTAGAATATATTGCTGTCTTTGTATGGACTTACAAAGAAAAGTAGCTATGAACAAATTCTACATTAGAATATATTGATGTCTTTGTATGGACTTACAAAGAAATCTGAGGACTAGGTCGCGGTGTCCACTACCTAGTATTCTAATAAAGAAGGGCAGTCGATCAACACAAAGGTACTTCCACCTGAGTTCATTCCATCAATCAAAGTGGAGGTTAATAAATTAATTGAAGTTTAGATTTATTCAAAA
>NXFB01001140.1:15385-26399 GCA_002525835.2 Ipomoea batatas
AAAATAGGCTACTAACAGTGGGGTAATCTGAATACTTTATGGATTTGAAATTCAGTATAAATGAGGTACGATTCTAAGTGAAATCTACTGTATTGTTTTTGTTATTTAGCTACTATGAACAGTTAATGTAAGAATTTTAAGCTTACTATTAGTAAAGAACAAATCTAGGGTTTAAGAATTGTCAAGTAGTATGTTCCAGCGTTGAATTCATGTAGCTTCGGTGTAGATTTTTCAATATACATGGCTAAAATGATGTTTGTATTCCAGTGAATGTAAACCTAAGCATTTAACCATATATGGGTTATTGAAAGTTCTAGACATTTAATGATTCTTTGATTTTTTTTATACATATGCAAGTTGGGAGATTTTCAAGAGCTTGAAAAAAAAGATAAGTAAGTATTCCCAAAATGTTTGGACTATAATCTTTCACGAATTTGTGGTAAACCTAAACAAAACACACTATAACCTGTAATTTCTGACCTATTTTATGTAATATGCAGGAAAAATGAAGAAAAACAATCAATTCATATGGAAGATAAGTACAAAAAACCCTGTAAATTAGCATTTACAGTATGACTGTATAATGTTGTCTGAACAAAAGAAGAACATTATCTATTTAGTATTAGAAATTCAGTTTGAAGCTACACACCTTTATTTTCTGGAGAAGATTTTCTTTTACATCCTAAAACTGTTGATTTTGTCAATTTCTTCATCTCTGGATGTGATAGTGTAGAGAGCAGAGACAGTAGAAATTTGTACTGTGGAATTCTTCTACATTTTATAGATTGTAAAGGCAGTTGATAGGATTACTTTTACAACATATATAGCTGTTAATAAACAATCATGATATGTCTTTACTTATTCCTAGGAAACCAAACAGTTTTTCATTGGTATTTAATACCAATGCTTTTTCACCAGTTGCAAAGATACCAATGTAAAAGTAGGATTTATTACTTAATCATGCTAAAAACACTTATACCACTAAATTGATTCCTCATTATTGTCTGTTATTTAGTACAACTTTGGTTAGTTGATGAAGAGATTTAAATTAATGATATTTTATTTTTTACACACTCATTCACTCAATTGATGATAAATGAGCTCTTTTAAGTTAATAGCTCACTTCACTGTTTTTAGCATATTATTTTAGTAAAATGTAAATGTTTTTTATCATTAACTTGATATTATCATTCACTAACAATACTATATGAGTTGGTAAATTCAAAGTATATTAGGTCATAGCAGTACTGTGTTTAGTTAGTTTACCTTTTACATATTTACAGAATGTTGTTGCTTTTATATAGTCAGTTTACCTTAGTTAAACTGTCTATACATGAGTATAGAAAACACTATTTGATCATTATGAAATAAGTTTGTGATGCACTGTTTATGTCTTCGCTTTCTTCTACTACAGTTCATTAACTGCCTTATGCTAAGTCTTCTTTAGTGCTGCTCAGTGTTGGACAGTGATTAACTGAACTCAGTGTTGATTATTCTTTGAAGTTAATCGATCACTTAACTGTTGATATATCGTTCTTTTACTCATTTGTTTCAGTTTTTTAACATTAACTTGAAATTAGAACTCAAACAATACTATATTAGGTGGTATGGAGAAACAATATTACAACATATTAGTATTCTGTTGTGTGAGTTTAGCAAAATTTTAATTGGACAATGTTTATGCAGATTCATTGATTGACCCTATTAAATTGAAAAATTACAAAGCAGCTGGAATCGGCAGCTTAATCGCAGTAGGTGTTGCAAAAGTACAAAGGAGATTGACTTTTAAGATCTCTATAAGTAGGTAACAACTATGTATATTGATTTCACTTCCAAAAAAACCAAGAATTGTATTCATTACACAAGGTAGAACTGTTAGATAAGTTTATGATGCACTATCTATGTCTTCACTTCCTTCTGCTACACTTCACTAAATGCCTTCTGCTAAGTGTTCTAAATGTCTTTTGCTAACTGTTCTATCAAGCTGCTAAGTGATCTTTCCAGCACTAAAACATTGAGTACTGCACTGCTACATCTTTTCCCATTTCACATCATGCACATATAAAGAACCTGCAAAACTTTTGATTTGACAAACAAATAACATAGCATATTAAACACTAAGTATTAATATCAGACAATTGTGTGAACAGTATAGTGCTGGAAACTGAGCACAATTTAGAAACCAACTTAGCAGTAAATTCTTAGCAGTTAAATAAAACATCAAAAGTCATCTCAGTAGGACCAAAAACAACAATTCAAAAACCAACTTAGCAGTTAAAAAAAAACAATTACAAAAAACATTGTTTGAATTAGTTTTGCAGTAAGACCAAACACATGCAGGAACCATTGTCAGTAGGACCAAAACACATTGTCTGAAGAGGACAAATAGTAACCATTGTCACATTTACAAACATTCATGTTTCCTTATCATAAACTTCCTTCTCCTCCTTGCCCACCACAAGTTTTTTCTTCTTTGAAGTTTGAGTGCTGGAAAATTGATCAAGTAAACTTCTCTTAACAGCCTCAATCTCAGTTACATGAACTGATAGTTCCTTCACAGCATTCATATTAGGACTCTCTGCCTCTTCCTCTGAAAAAAATCCCTGAATAGATAGGAGTACATTAGTTTTATAGAAGAACCTGAAAAAGTAATACCTGTAGACATACTGAATATAATATAGGTTACTTACCTCATCTGAATCTGATTCATTGTCAGTAAGTTGTAACTTAGAGGATAAACAATCATCATAATCGTCAAGGAGACCAGGACAGTAAGTATTGAACATCTCAAGGAAGTGTTTCACTTGCATTACAGGAATAGCATGACTTAGGTTGTCTAATTGATTTTTTTGTACATTGACCTTAAAGAAAAGACCTCGGCCCACCATAGTCTAAAGCTCTTTAAGGATCTTGATCATTACCTAAGATTTGAAAAGAAATTAGAAAATAGTAGGTGAAGAAGGACTTGTAGAGCACACATTAATCAATGATTTATTAAAAGTAAACAAACCTTTGGTTGCGTTGCTAGCAATTCATCAGCTTTTACACAAACCAAATCAAGTGCTTCACGATCCCATAGTAGAAAGGGTGTTGTACCCAAGCTTGTTAAGGCGTCGCCTAGGCGTGTGGACGGTCCAGCCCAACCTCCTAGTTGGCTCGCCTGGCCTAAAATTGGCGAGGCGAGTCTGGGCATCGACTAGGCGTCGCCTAGTGACGCCTAACCCGGTTTCGACCTGGGTTTTGTATTAAAAAATGGAATTTCTTCTAACCCTAGAACAAGTAACATCCGCCAATGGACTCATTTTGCGACCTCACTGCCTACTACCACTGCCCGACCACCATTTCCTCTCTACAAACGCCGACCACCAGCGCCGACCACCACCACGCACGGTATTGCTTCCCTATTTTTTTTATTGCTTTCTTCTTTCTTCTTCCTTCTTCCTTCTTCCTTCTTTGTTTCTTTCTTTTCTCTGAATGCTGCTCCCGTCTGCTGCGTTTTTCTGCTTTTCTATGCTGCTGCTTGCCACATTTTTTTGGTTGTCTTGTACTCTTGTAGTCTTGTTTTATTCCTCTACTCTTCCACAATTTTTATTCTTTGAAGTTTGAAATTCTCAGGCAGTATTTTTTTATGTTAAATACTCAGGCAGTATGTTTTGAAATACTCAGGCAGTAGCACACTGTTAAATACTTCACTTAGTTCACTATTAATGTGTATATATTTAGGAGTTCATTTATGTTGTTTTTGACAGATTATGGACAACGAATGTACTGAAATTACTTATGATCCATCAAAGGATCCTAAGCAAAAGGCATTCTAAGGATCCCGGGTGGAAGTATGGGTTTTGGCCGGATTTGAGTAGAAAAGATTTGATCCAATGAAATTTATGTGGAAGACAAATAACCCAAGGGATAACGAGATTAAACCAACAGTTAGCCAAGGGTTATGGAGATGTTGTTGCATGTCCAAATACAACAACCGAAATAATGAAAGAAATGCGGGATTATATATTGAAGAATTCAAGGAACAAGCAGTTCATATTGGTTGATAATGATGATGCCAATGATGGGGATGAAGGTCCACAAGATGTGTCATTGGAACCAACACGACCATCATCCCACAACTCTGTTAGTCATCCTAGTTCGGGGACTAGTAGCAAAAGAAAGCAAGCAACTTTGAGGTTTTCACAACCGCCATCAAAGTCAATTGCTGCAATGGTTAGAAAAACCCCTGAAGAAATTGTGGATGAAAGGCATAGCAAGAGTTATCAAAAAACCCTTGAAGAATGTACAAAAAGTAAAGAGGAAAAGGACAGAGTAGCAATGCATGTTGCATATTACTCCTATGACTGTGGCATTCCATTTAATACTATAACTGCTAGGAGTTTTGAGGTTATGCTAGAGTCTGTTGCACAAATAGGTACAGGGTGGAGACCTCCTAGCTATCATGATGTGCGGGTCAAACTCCTAGAGAGAGCAAAAAAGGAAACAGACTTGTTGTTAGAAAAGCATAAAGTTGCTTGGAAGCGATATGGGGTGTACGTTGATGTCAGATGGATGGACTGACAGAAGAAATAGACACCTGATAAACTTCATTGTCAATAGTCCAGAGGGGACTTTTTTCTTAGAGTCTGTTGATGCATCGTGCGAATCCCATGATGCTGCCATGTTGGCTAGGTTGCTTGAGGGCAAGATTCAAGAAATAAGAAAAGAAAATGTTGTTCATATCGTAGCAGACAATGGGGCAAATTATAATGCAGCGGGTAGGTTGTTGGAAGAAAAGATACCTTCCCTGTTTTGGACTCCCTGCGCAGCACATTGCTTGGACCTCATGTTGGAAGACATTGGCAAGTTGCCCGAGTTTAAGCAAAAGATTGAAAGTGCTAGGCGGATCACTACGTTCATTTATAGGCACAGAAGGATTCTTAGTGCTATGAGAGAGTTCACGGGTGGTAAAGATCTTGTGAGGCCTGGAGTCACAAGGTTTGCCACATCATTCCTTACCTTGCAAAGCTTATACAAGCAGCAGAAAGCGTTAAAAAGCTTGTTTGTTAGTGATCATTGGAGTACTTCTAAACTAGCATACACAGAAGCTGGCAAGAAAGTATATGATTATGTGTTCTCTACACGATTTTGGGCAGGGGTGGAATGTGACACCCCATCCTTACACAAGCTGAGATAGATAAAACTTAACACAACAGCTGCCTATCTCAACCAAAAACATAACATAGCAGAAGCGAATTTGAAACCTAAGGGGCATCATGCCACATCTAGGTAAGATAACACAGCCTAGATGCACAGGCTAACCATAAGAACTGGACTGTCATGCATAGATAAAATCCTCAAGTCATGTCTCAAAACATCCAATAACTAAACCAGAGTATATGAAATCTCAAAATGGCACACAGGCCCGAAACACAAGTCTAAGAACATAATGTCTAGTCTACGCATCCTCATATAGGTGTACACTATCGCGCTCGCGCATAGACTTTAAGGCAAACCTGGAAAACACACAAAGAACCATTAGCAAAAGACTGCTAAGCAACCACCATTCACACCCGCAAGGAAGTATAGATATACATAAGCTTGTAAATAGGTTTACACACCCATATAGAATATAAACACCAACAAACTGTTCATTAGTTCAAAACGGATACTCAAAAATGATAAACTGAACGAATCATAAACCAAGACTCATCCAAATGAAACCAATATTCAAAACGAGTGCATAAGGCAACGAATCCACAACAACATACCAACTGAACAACAACCATAATGGAACCAACCAACCATAACAAGAACAACGAGATATCAACCAAAGTACGAATCAACCGAATAATCCCAAGAAACTCACGAATACATAACCGAGAAGGAACTCCCAACTCCAACCTCCAAACCACCATACCAACCATCATACCAAAACCCAACCACAGTCAGAAGTCAGAAGTCAGNGCTTATTAATTATTTATCTTTTTTCAACTTGTAGAGCTTGGAGAGTCATGGAAATATGCCTTACAATCAACAAGAAATTGATGAAGTTAGAGAGATATAGTCCAAGTTTCTTATTGAGGGATAGGTTAATACAATACTTCTTTAATTCATTAAATAATTGATGTTGATAATTTTAGTTTCAAATTATTATTATTAATTAGTATCAATTGTAGAATTTATTAGCTTGATCAATTGTGTGCTTACAAATGTAAAATTACACAGGTTTTGAATGTTGATGTGAATTGTAAAATTGCATGGGTTATGAGAGGAAACTATAAAATAAATTTAATATCTTAAAAAATATATAATATGATGTCGGTTTTTAACCAAAAGCCGACATCGTATAATTTACAAAAAAAAAAAATTAAATTACAAAATGACATCGATTTTTTTTTTTTACTTAAAAACAACATCATTTGAATTTAATTTTTTTTTTAAATTATACAAACGACGTCGGTTTTAAGCAAAAACCGACGTTGTTTGTATTTTAAAAAATAAAAAATAAATTACACAAACGACGTCAATTTTTAACAAAAAACTTACGTCACTTGTTATTTTTATTTTTTATTTTTAAAAATTATACGACGTCGAGTTTTTATAATCAACATCATATTATTTATGTATAACGTGTGCAGAATGACGTCGAAAAAAAACCGACACCGTTTGTCTCAAAAAACCGACATTGAAAGTGTTATTTAATCTGTAGAGTTGTAGCTTTTTAAATTTTAGCATTTTTGAGGAATAAGTTGTTACAAAAAGCTAATTAATCAAACATTAATATTGGTTGTTTAACTAAGTCAAACAGTTAATAGTGGTCAAATAAGCCAAAATTGACTGATAAGCTAACTATGTTACCAAACATGACCTATATCATGGAACTTATAAACCCGTATATGAGAAGGAAAATTGAGTTAATTTTTTCTACAATCCATATTTTCTTATTCACTAGACCAATTCCTTGTGACACATTTTTCTAATTTTAAAATAAAGAATGGAAAAATGGAGATTGAAGTAGAGGCCGCCTATATGATTTGAAATATTTTTTTTTTCTAAATAAATAAGTTATAATGAAAATATTATTTATATTTTCAAAGAGTATATTATCGTGCGGTCTATATTGATTGTATGGAAGAGAAAGAAAAATGTTTTCTACCCATTAAAATTAAAATTAATCGATATATACATCTAGATATAGATGTATGTACGATAGTACTCATAAAGAATGTAATTATGTAAATATGAAATCATCCGCATACATAGGCAGATTGTGCAGGTTGAGAAGTGTACTCAAAGAATAAAAAGCTTCACCAATAATCTTAGGACCACCTAGCACCGAGGTTGCATTGACAAGTTGTTCCTCAAATAGTGTTAGAAATGGAGAACGGCAATGATTACTAACGAACATCATAATTCATGACCATAAATCTTCCATTGCATGCGCAAGTAGACACGCTTCCGCAATCCTTTATTAAGTTTTAGGATTTATGAAGAGTACACGGAGTTATGCAGGACAAATTGTTGGTCTGATCTGGACTTATTCAGACATCCACCAGCGCACCCATAAATGTGTTTACACTTCATTATGTTGGAAATTTTAGTTAAAATAGCAATTTTAAATGGCTATTATGCGGTATAAATGTATGTGGGTCGGGGTTCACTTTTAATTTGGATCGAGTGAAGGTGGATGCGTGTTCTTTATAGTGAGACGAAGAAATTAATATATTGCATCCTCAAAATAGATAATTGGTGAATCAGAAATTGAATGCCAAAATAGACCCATTTAAGTTGGAAAATGGAGGTGTGAAGGCTTGGAGTTAGCATTTGTCCACATTAGAAAGGGATATGTGTTTGCACTAGTATATATACAACTAGTGTTTTACCCGTGCTATGCACGGAAATTTTTTTGTTATAATGAATTTAAATAAAAAAAATTAAAATATAAATATATTAAATGTACAATATAATAATATAATTGAACTTTCATATATTTTGTTAAATATCTATTATTATAATTTTAAACTATAATCAGACGCATTTTCTTATATGATTTTGTAATACAGTGTATATACAAATAATATTTATTAATATATATATATATATATATATATATATATATATATATGTAAATTCTATAATATAATATATGTAATTATAATTTATAATTGATATACTATAATTAAATTTAGAAATTAAAAAAATAGCATTTTAATTTTGTATGATTAATATAATGTATAAGTATATGTATTTATGCATTTTTTTAAATATAAATATTTATGAATACACATTTTGTTAATTTAAGAATTTTATTTTTAATTTAATTTTATATTTTATATTTTATTAATTACTCCCTCTGTCCCATTTTACCTGTCCTATTTACTATTCATTGGTCAAATCAACTCTTCCTTCTTTGCTTATTTTTTTTAGTAATTTTTTATTATTTTTAAATTTAATTTTTTGTGTTTAATAGTACTTTTAATGTAGTTTCTAAATATATAAATTTTATATATTAATGCTAAACTTAATAATATGAAAAATTGGATTAAAAATTACTTCAGTCAAGCCTCGTTAAACGAACCAGACAACCATTTTGGGACGGAGGTAGTATAATTAAGAAAATTACATTTACAAATTAAAAGAATTTAATTTTTTAACTTTATATAGATTAACGTAGTCCCTAACTATATTACATATTTACAAAAAAATTTAAATATTTTTGAATTTTTAATTAAGAGTATGAGTTTAGACTTATATTAAAACAATTTTTTAATAAGTAACCATTGAAGTAATTAACATGTATAAATATGCCAGTAATCACAATCCTATAAAAAAAATATGTGTATATATTTTTTATATTGTACAAAATACTATAAATATAATATATGTCTACATAAATGGATAAAAAGAGAAATTGATAAGTTTTTTTATTATATAGATATTGATAAATATTACAATTGTTTTTCCTTGCCTGAAAAAACATTCTTATTTTAAAATTTTACATTGATATCTTGAGTTTTGTTTCAAATTCTACTTTGGTGATATTTTAAACTTTGAGTAACACTTGTGTGAGACCGTCTCATCACAGGTCTCAATTCATAAGACGGGTCAGATCGTTGATTAATGGATCAAATATTTGATTAATGGGTAAGATCTTTGACCTCGTTAATTAAAGATCCTACTCATCTCACGGATTCAGACCATGAGACGGTCACACACAAGTTTTTGTCTTAAACTTTTGTTTGTTATCATAAATATTAATAGATGTCTGGAAACCATTTAGTTTTGTTTCTAAATATTTTCCAACCCATAAATGTAGTACAATCAAAACATCTCTAGATACAAACAAATAATAATAAAAATAAAAATAATAATAATAATAATAATAATAATAATAATGGGCATTTTGGACTTTATACTACTTATTCCCTTTCAATTCCCATGTATACAAAACATTGGAATAGAAATTCCTAGTAATTTTATTCCCTCCAACCAAACACTGAAATTTAAACTCCCACTTTATACCCACATTATTCTTTTCTCATGGAATTGCAATTCCTTTCCTACCTAATTCTTTTCCTCCAACCAAACGTCTTGTAAAAGTAGACCATGATTCATGGTATAATAAATATTTAGTAATGGAATTAAATATAATATTTCATTAAATCCCGTGTATAATAATAAGGAATGGAATCATATTTTTGAATATTTTGTCAATTTTAGTCATAAATAAGGAATGATTAGGAAGGCTACAATTTCTGATAAGAAATTATTATATAATATTATGTTGATCGATTTCAAATTTTTTAGACTCAAATGAGCGGGAAAGCTAGCACTTCTATTTATATATATAAATTCTTGTTTAGAAGGAACTTGAATTGTATAGCATAAAGATTCTCTCTTGTGCGAACGAAAGGGAGTGCAAATCAAATCTCAGATATTCATGTTGTGCTCAAGTTGTTGTTCTAGTTCGCTAGAGGTATTATAGTTTGAGTGCTCGAACTATAATATCACAATCAATTTTATTTTGAAGGATTGACACTATAACTCTCCTAGCACTCTCGGGAGGTAGCAAATCATATATTAAGGAAAGTGTATTTGTGGACGACTTGAATTTCCTTTATTTTGTTCTTTGTTTCTGGATTATTTCAAAAATCAAATGCCCTTTACATTGTTTTTATTGAAAAATTGACATATTGCCTACAATTTTAAAATTAATAAATATGAATGTGTTGATGGATTCCACGAAAGGTGGAACCGTGAATGTTGTTGGGAAACAATTCTCGAAAAACCCAAGAAATGGACGAAAATGGAAAATCCACTAAAACAAAATATTTCAAGAAATTCCAGGAATTTAAACCTACAACAAAGGTTAGATAAACCTGGAATACAAGGGACGGTGAAGAACGGACTTTGGGATAGTTGTAAGTACGAGTCGAGTTGCCTCTGTCCTTAAAACCTTATTTACCGCCTCCCGGGGTGCTGGAGCGTTGCGGTCTAGGTTTCCCAAGATAAAACGTACTACGATCCGCCGTTTGAGCACACAAACTTGGATCCGACGAACGAGAACGTGGGATGAACACAGGTGGCTAGAACGAAGGAGGAGTAGAGTTTCGAGGTGGGAAAAACTGATTTTCGTCTTGTGTAAATCTCCTGCTCAACCTGGTAATATCTAGTAGAGGAAGAGATTAATGGCATTCAATTTCGGCCTTGTAACGTTCTCCCACTAACAAGACTTTAATCTCCCACTAACTCCTTATTTAACCACCACTAACAAGAGATAAATTCTAGATGTTATGATCAAAATAAATACGAAATAAAATCTGTAACATCCTGAATTGATCTCCTGAACAGTCACGGTGGAAGGAGAAAAGTCGTTCCAGATTATAGCCTTCGAAAGGTTACTTCAGTTGCGCACAGTACGCCGTCCGCGAGACATCGAGAGATACCGCTAACGCGCGCTACTATCGCGACGCAACCATCGTTCGAGACATCGCTTATGTCTCGACCCTGCCCAGCCTCGAGACATCCC
>NXFB01001143.1:13636-28726 GCA_002525835.2 Ipomoea batatas
CAGGAATATGCTAATTATACAGATAAGCAAATCTGGATAGTTATGCATCATTAAGTTGCATGTAATTACATAATACATAAACAAATGTATACAAAGAATCTTTATTATGGTTAATAACCTTTGAACATTTTATTAGCCATTGTTCATCACAGGGAAAGAAAAGTAAGCAAATTTTTTTCTTTTATTATTTGATATTGTTTGTGTTTCAATCTGAGTACATGACATAGCATGCATGTGTGCAAGTCAATAGAAAAATGTTATGATTCTCATTTTTTGCTGCGCAGGTAACAAACGCCAAGTATCTTACCAAAATGCTCTTTTCAGAAGTTATGTGACGCAAGGCATCTACCAAGTGATCATGATGAACATGGTTATTTTTTGTCAAGTGATCATGATGAACATGATTTTTTTTGTTATCACGTAGATCCTAAACTTGCCATTCGAGTAACAAAGACAATAAGAAACTCTATGTTTAGGAAACTAATGTGTACTTTTTTTAGGAACAAACAGTGCAGAAAGACGATAATATGCACACGCTTTAAAAAACTAGTGCAGGAGCCTATCATGCACACGCTAATCAAACAGTGCCTCAAAATGTTTTTCTTTTTAAATCCAGGAAATAGTGTTAAAAAGAGCATAGAATGCACACGCTGCAACACACAAGTGCACATAGTGCCGTTAATTAATTTTTCCTTTCTGATCCATTGGTTAGCAACGCAATCCGCCCATGTGCACACACAACGCACTGCAAGTGCACATAGAGCTTAAACATGTTTTTTTTTTATCCAGAAAATAATGCTAAAGAGAGCCTATCATGCACACGCTGCCACACACAAGTGCACACAGTGTTGTTAATAAAATTTTCCTTTTGGACCCACTGGTTAGCAACACAATCCGCCTATGTGCACGCGGTTATGATCCTGCATGCACACACCCACTCTGGAAAGCAACCCATTAATAAATTTTTCCTCTTTGATCCACTGGTTAGCAACGAAGTTCTCCCCTGTGCACACGGTTATGATCTTGCGTGCACACATCTACTCTAGAAAGTGACCTAGTTACCCAAACTAACATGCACATGGTTTATAAAGTAGATGCACGCCGACAAAAAAAAAACATATGAATGTAAACATACTTCAATAACAAAAGGGAGTAAAAAACAAGGCACATTTACTAGTAACGCCCAATTAAACAACTGTAAAACATGAAATTAATTATCAAGAACATGCATGGTTGTCAAACTGGGTGTACAAACAAATCAATATGCAAAAAAGAAGCACTTCAAAACGATGAAAACAAGTAAACGAATGAATTATTTTTATTAATTGTTTCCAGTACACAATGACTAAGAAAAATAATGAAATAACTCCTCACATCCACATGCAAAGAAAAAAAACTACGACTTGAGCTTTGGCTTTGCCTTCGACTTTGACTTTGGATTTAATGGGCAATTACGGCTATCATGCCCATATTTAATCGTCCAACTTGATAAATCTCTGACCAACAAATCACTTGCTCGCCTCATCACAAGCCGACAGCCAATATTTCGTTCTCCTTGGAGAGATATACATAACACACCCATTGGATCCTCCACTATCAATTGTAAAATCTTCATCACCACAAACTGATGCTGTCACATGGGATATAGAAAAATTAAAAATCATGAGCAACGCTAAAAGTTTTACAATAGACAAACGCACACCGACCGTGTGCACATACGTGTACTCCTATGTGCACTTCAACACAACACATAAATTCCTCAGCAAATGCCCAAGAATGCACAAAACTAATCTAAAAGAATAAGGAAAACGTGACACACAGTGGAGAGCGCATGGAAAAAATACTCCCCCATCCAAACACTACAGTACAAAAACCATATAATATTTTCGGAAAAAATACAAGGGTAATATATATCATATGTGACACCTGTACAGACGACATAAATACATACATGCACACGGTCGAAATTACACATGCACATACTAGCGAAAGTTAGTATACAAAAAACAACCAAGTTAGACACAACAACATAAGTAGAGGGCAAGGACAATACTAACAATGCTAAGAAACATGGCAATGCAAAGAACCAACTCAATNTTTAGTTTATGGCTTAAATAATCACTTATTGAAGACAAGGGTGCGGGGTGAATAATCGTGAATGGTTCATAGTGCGGGATAACACTTTAGCCAATTCCCTTTAATGATCTATTTTTGTGTAAAATTCTAGATTTTTACTTAGAAGATATTATGTAATTTTTTTTTCACGCTTAGTTCTTTCTCTCTCTTGCTCATTAGGGTGGTGTCAACCGTTAGGAAAATTTTACAGGGGACAGTGGTCCACATGGACCATGGCAAAAATATGTCGTTTTAAATTTTGTTTGCTAGTAACAGTTTTATTTTATACACACTGTAATTTCATTATAATACCATTATAATATGGTATCAAACCCTTCTCTGTATATGGGAGGTGGTGGGTTCGAGCCTCAGTGGAGGCGTTGCTGTCTCTTTGTTCGTCAGTAGGTTGAGAAAGTAGTTTATGAACAGATACTACACTGTAATAGAGTCAGTAGCATTCAAAAAAAAATATCATTTTAATTTAGCTACAACTTTAGTTGCATTCGATAGACAATATAGTTTCATTATAGTATAACTAAAATATCATTAATATTCAACTATAGTTTCATTTGACAACGTATGCTCAATATGTGAGATCTGTTATTCAATTTCATTTTATACGCACTGTAGTTTAATTATAGTACCACTAAAGTATCATTCTAATAAAACTACAATTTTGTTTAATAGTATACATTCAATATGTGAGATTTGTTATTTAATTTCATTTTATACACAATGTAGTTTCATTACGACACTACTAAACTATTATTCTTATTCAACTACAATTTCATTTGACAATCTACACTCAATATGTGATGCCTATTATTCAATTTGATTTTATAAACATTATAGTTTCATTACAACATCACTAAAAAAACTTATTGTGCAGCAGAATGTAACGATTGTCGTTTTGGCCACGGTCCACTGTATAATGATCAGTGGTGTTATGGGCGGGTTAGCCCTCCATATGTCTAGTTATTATTTAAATTGGGTTGGGCTAACTTAATTAAATATGGGCCGTTGCCGCTGTGTTGGTCGATCTGCTACAACTCTGCCTATGTTGGCCACTGCTGGGCTCGCCAGAGAGGAGCTCTATCGCTGATCACCAGACATGTCTACTACTGTTGGAGTTATATATATATATATATATATACCACTGCTCCCATGAGTCCACCCTCCCCGTGAGTCTTTGTGCATCTCTGATCCATTGATGTAGACTAAAATAATGACTAAGATTTAATTGAGTTTTGAATCAAATTTAATTTCAGGACTGTCTAACAATTCCTCCACCGTTGCATAGTGCAAGACGCCACCATGGGCCACCGTGGATGGAGACTCCGGCGACTGGTTAGTTTTTCCCACTCTTCCCTTTCCTTTATCAAAATGGAGTCTCACCCCACAAAAGATGGTAGAGTGTGTGGGACTATGCAACCACCACCCCGAATACGATCTACATATGGTACCTGCGCAGTTTTAAACCCAAATTAATTCTCCGTTTCGTGTTAGTAAGGATCCTGCACAGTAGACCACTATCTATTGCACAGTACAAAGAACACACACACTACTGCAAAGCAAAACAAGTACACACACAAAATAAAGAGATGGGTGGCAAGAAAATAGTATCTTTCGTTTTAAAATTAAAATGGGTGGCCAAAGGCCTTGTGGTCAAGCGGCATAGCTGCGGCCCTCCTTAGTGAGAGGTCAATAGTACATTCTAACAGAATCAATAGTATTCAACAAAAAATAAAAAATTAAAATGTAGAGTTAATTAATCCATGAACATGCACACACCCCTAATCCAATAATTGTCGTTTGTGTGTGTGTTTCTAAGGATCCTGCATGCATGGGAGACCATGCTCTAGTGCACACTACTAAACACACAACCTCCACTGGATAATGAAACACATACATTATACATACAAAAAATAAAGCGTGCACAATTGATGAAGGCACAACGGGAGTAGAACAAACGCAATAGCACACACTCATAATCCATTAATTCTCATTTACGTGTTTCGTGTTAAAACAGGTCATGCACAGAAGTCCGCACAGATTTATGAACATGAATTTTGTGTTTTATATTAAGTATGTATTCTTAATTATATAATTATGTACATTATGAACATAGATTTTGTACTTTATAAAGTCAAATTCAGTATATTACACTATCGTCTACTGCTAACGTGTATATATACACATATACATACATACATATATATATATAAGGAGGTGAGAGGTGAGGGGGGCAGCTGCCATCACTGTATCTTCGCCCAAGAGCACAAGATGAGCAAAGCTTCAAGCATTTAACATAAATTTATGTAGTAAAGAGGAAAAACTTATAAGCAAGCATAAATGATAGACAACTGCAAAACTTAAGGGAATAACTTCATATTATCTTCATGCACGTCTAATGCATATAAGAGCACCCTTATCAATAGATATTGAAGGGTTTTTGGAACAGTGATTTGCCACTTGGAGGAGAGATAAGGAGGAGAGAGAAGAGACCAAGTTCATCTGCAAGCTTTAGAGCATCCTCATCAATGGGGTTATTTCACGGTATAAGAGGAGTTTTTGTAAGTGTGATTAGGAAAGAGAAAATGTGAGGGAATGAAAAAAAATAATAAACAAATATGATTTAAAAATTAAAAAAAAAAACAAAAACAAAAAAAAGAATGTCAGGCACGCCGCAGGCNNNNCGCCCGCATGGGCGCTGCTGTGCGCACAACGCGCACAGCAGGTGAAGGCTGGATGATTGCTGATCAATGGGTTACTGTTCCACGCACCCCTCATTTGCAGATGATCCATTCCCTTTCTCTTTCTCCCCTTCTCTCATGCCATGGTGGAAGATCTCTGACATTATCCCCAACATAAACCATTGATGGCCATGCTCTTAGATATTGGAACAGTGCTTTGGTACGGTAAAAAATAAAATATAATGCTTGCTGTGCGCATTTAGCGCACAGCAGCGCCCATGCGGGCGCGTCAGGCGCGCCTGACAGCATTTTATATATATATATATATATATATATATATTTAATTTGATTTGTTTTTTTTTCTCCTTCTTCATCCACTTTCTCTTTCTTAATCACACTTACAAAAACTTCTCAATTACCGTGAAAAAACTCAATTGATAAGGATGCTCTAAGCTAGCATAAATAATAAACCAACGCAAAACTTAAGGGAATACACTGAGTGAGGAAGAATACTTGGGTTGGGTTCAAAATATAACCAATGCACATAAGCTAGCATAATAGGGAGCAACGTAACATTTTGAAAACATCATCTGATCTAATGTATCTTATTCAGGATAATAAACGTGGAATGATAGAACTAACGGCAAGAATGTCTACTTGTGTGTAGGCAGATCTAGTGAAACTATTATGTGTTGTGTAACGAGAAACAAACTCCTCCCGTTACACATAACATATTTCATAGAGGATAAAACAGAACCTCCGATCACAGAGATGAACTTAAACGGTGAAGATCTACAAAACCATAAAGCACTGCCCTTTTACGCTCTTTCACCTTCACCTGATATATAACCCTGCATATTTTCCTCTGATTAGGTTTTCGAACTAGGGAGTATATACACGAATATATTTATGTACATAAATCTTAGCTTCGTAAACAGTTCTTGACTTCTTGTAACCTACCTTAAANAAGAGATCTCTACTTAAGGCATGGTTTTAAGGATTTTAGAGAACATACCGTATACTCTTTTGTACAAATATTTTGGATGAGTTCTTCTCTTCAGTTGTGCACATAATATATTTTGAGAAACATCCATTAAGTTACCGAGAATAAATATTGGGTTTGTTCATGAGGGGCCTAAGTTGGAAAATTAAAATGCGTGTGGCCATAATGGATATACTCTGTAAAATAGAGGACATATCACTATGATTCGTGTATTTTGTTCTTTGATAAGGGTTATGCTAGTACCTGCACCAAGTGGGAGAATGTAAGATTTTTCCCCAATAAATATATATTATATATTATATATTAGGGTCTTAATTAAGTGGTGCAAGTTGACTAGGCTTATTAAGTGGTTTGGTTGGATTGAATAACTAATAATTATTATTCAACCCGACTCTGCCTATATAAACCTGGATTGATGGGATACATGATATGCATTATATAGCAAATACAGTTTACCGTACTCATACTGCTCTGGATTGATGGGATACATGATATGCATTATATAGCACATACAGTTTACGATATTCATACTGCTCAGTAGACACCAAGATTCTGAGTCAAGTATGAGGCAAATATGCCTAACGGTCTACCGTTCAAGAGGCATCACATCAATTGTGATTGGAGATCAACACTGCTTCCGCTACTACGAGGTCAGGTTTCTCGTAAACTATTTTGTATGATTAGATTATTTATATCTAAGAGCACCATCATATTGATAATTATAATAAGATAATGATATGTTGTAGTTTCAACTTAACTTCAATTCCGGATTCTGTTTTAATTGAGTTAGGGCAAAAACATTACTGCTATTGCCCTTGAGAAAAATCGTATCAAATTCTTACGAAAATTTCGAATGTGGAAACATTTTTGAAACACTGTAAACCTTGGTTCGAAACGACGTCGTTTTGATGTTAGTGGACGGCGGACGTGAATGACTTCAGGGAATTCATTGTCCAGAATACACAGAATTCTTGTCTAGAATACACAGAATGACTTGAGGGAATACATAGAATATTGACACAACTACACAGAAATCATCTTCCTAACATTTGAATACACAAAACACTTCACAACTTATGTTTAAGTATCCCTAATCTGAATACACGGAATCGTAGTCTACAATACACAGAATGCCTTCAAAAAATACACAGAATATGAAAACACCAAATACACAAACACATCACCCCTCTATTTAAGTACCACTAACATGAATACATAGAATCATGATCTAGAATACATAGAATGACTTGAAGGAATACACAGAATATTGACACAACTACACAGAAAGCATCTTCCTAACATTCGAATACACAAAACATGTCATAACCTATGTTTAAGTACCCCTAACATGAATACACAGAATTGTAGTCTACAATACAAAGAATGTCTTCAAAGAATACATAGAATATTAACACCCTGACTGAAACAGAAAACATGATTTCCAAAAAAAAAAAAAGCAAATCGTTAATTAAAATGACCAAAATGACGTCGTTTTGGTACGGGATGCACAATGCATTATGCACCATGGTCCACGATATAAATTGCCCATGAATAACCACTAAGATGCTTTATGGAGATTATGCACCTATAGATTTATACATATATAGGTTTTGAAAACGAGTGTTTCAGACAATCACATAGAGCATCAAGTTCATAGAAGAATAAATCAACCAATTATAGAATATAGGCTTTAGGGAAATAGATAGTTTTGACATTATAAAATAAAATACACCCCAAAAGACTTAAAAGAATGACAAATCATGCTAAAATACATGCAAGGATAGGTCACTTATATGCTTAAACACACATGAGAACATCATGGTACATTTATATTGACTAATCACGCTTATAATATGACTAATCAATCATTTAATTACACAAATTATACAACTTCAATTCAAGAGGATGGGCAATTAGGGTCAATATACTAGTAGGGCTGGATTTTGGACTATGCAAGCAGCCCAATAGCACATAGTCCCAAAATTTTGGGGTACCCTAATCCAGCTCTGGGCCCAATAGTTATAGTATATATATTTGTGATTAATTTGGGCCAGAATCAGGTTTTCCTCTAATCTAAACTCTACCCCATNATTTTTCTTAAAACTATTTGGGGATTGGTTGGCAAAGAGAATACTAAAATAATAACCCAACAAATTGAAGTGGAATCACTCTATTTTACTCTTATTGAATTAAATAAATGAGTAGTTACACCAAAAAAATGATACATATGTATTTCTTTAATACCATGAAAAAAAATAATAAAAAAGAATAGTTTGAAACCAATCATATTAACTACTTGAGGATTTGTTGACAATGAAAGTACTCAAATAACCCTTTACCCAGCAAATTGAAGCGAGAAACTACCTTTTAATATCTTTGGAATACATAATATTTTAAATTTTCAAATTTTTATTAATTTATTCAATCTTTTTTCTTAAACGGGATTTCTTTATCCACAATAACTCATTCAACAATAATGGTTGAACCAAATGAACCCCAAGCAGAACACCTAAAGGAATGTCCATAGCTCCTATATCATAATCTCATTGCATGACATTGTCATCTATGCTACCAACAATAACCGAATTGCAAATAACACACTACCAACAAAAAGGAAGAGAACAAATAGCACTACTACATAAATCACATACAACGTCGGCTAATTAAAGTCGGCTAAGTATTTAGCCGACGTTGTATGTTATAAAATCCTATAACGTCGGTTATTTACTAATAGCCGACGTTAAAGGGTGGACTTTATAAGACGGTGCGATACGACGTCGGCTAAGTTATTAGCCGACGTCATATCATACATATTAGCCATCGACAGACGATACGACGTCGGCTAACCTACCTAGCCGACGTCGTATCATAGCCCGAATTGAATTCGGGCGTCGATACGACGTCGGCTAGGTAGTTAGCCGACGTCGTATCATTAAGGCTCGGCGCTATACGACGTCGGCTATCACTCCTAGCCGACGTCGTATTGAGTCAAGTAGACTATTGTTTATGTATTAAAAATGATTTATGGAGAAATGCTTCCTCCTTCTTCTAGTTATAACTAGTATTGTACCCGTGCGATGCACGGTCAAATTATGTTATCACAAATTTAAATAAAAATTTGAAAAATAAGAATATATTAAACTTTATAATATAATAATATATTTGAATGAATTTATTAATTTTAATTTAATTTTAATTAATTTATGTAATTAAATATACAAAATTATTTAAAAAAACAAAAAAAAAACACATTGGAGTTGGAGTTGAGTAAACGAAAATTTCGTGAAGCAAAATTTCGAATGGTAATTTTGTTCAATAAATATACAGCAATTAAAAAATTAAATAAACCAACAATTATTAATGTTGGACCATTGGCCTAAAGGCATAATTTATATATGTGTAATGGTGTATATATACTTTATACATAGCCCAAATCAGTCTGACCCAAAGGCAGTATATATGTACATTTTTATACTTAATTTCCAACCCTAATCCCCTTGAGCAGCCAGTCTGCCATAGACATTTTGTGTGCACCCCAGACACATTCTTCTCCATTCATCTTCTCCTTAATCTTCATACGCAGCTCAAACCCTAAATGGAATTTATAAGATCTTCCCCTTTACGAAGACGAAAGCCTGCAACGTCTACTGCGCCAATCTGAAGAGCTGTTTCTTCATCTCCGTGACGCTGTTGCTCTCCATAACCACCTTGGCCTTGACGACGGTGCGGGAGAGCGAGCTGGGGAAAGAGGTCGACGACGAGGACGAGGGCGACGAGAAGGCGGAGGAGACGGAGAAGCCGGCGAAGGTGCCGTTCTTCGGCGAGATGGCGAGCTCCTCCTCGTCACGTTCTTCAACTGGCTCGCCTGGTTCCCCTTCCTGCTCTACGACACCGACTGGATGGCCAAGGAGGTCTACGGNATTTTTATTTGCTATAACCATGTTATGACCGAACTAGCTTCACAAGAATCAATCCGAGTTAGTGCTTGACCAACCATTCCCTGTGGATCGATAACCCCGGAATACTCCGGGTATTTGCGTGTACCTAAAAGCTACAACCAGATTCCAAGCTCGTAACCGAATTCAATGAGGTAAATCTGCTCTATTCTATGCTATGGAAAACTCTAAAGAAAGGGAGAATTGTAGTGAACTAAACTAGGGCTCGGAATATCCCAACACATCAGAAAAACGCGAAATAAATACTGGATAGCAGCCGGGTCACGGCCACCATCACGGCCGGGATTAGGGTCGTGAGGTGCCGTGGCCAGCTGCTGTCCGCGGTGGGGCTCACGGCCGCCATCACGGTCGGAAGGCTGGTCGTGAGGCGACCTCCTGGTCCTCTTCTGAATCCTTTCGTGCTCCATTGCTCCTTTCCGTTCCTGGGTAGATTTCTTATGTCTCAAAAACTTGTCCGAGATGATTGAAAATCCTTCCTTTGCTCCTCATTTGTGAATAAACTAAGATTGATCAAATGTAACACACAAACGAGCCTTAAATGTATCAAGGTAAAGGAAATAAGCAACAAAACTGACTGAATCATGGGGTAAATAATGGTATAAAATCATGTGTATCAACAACCACCACCACCTCAACCACCACCACACCACTTATTATTATTATTATTATTATTATTATTATTATTATTATTATTATTATAACAAATATTATGTTCATTTTCAAGAAAATGAACCAAACGGAACAAATACAATTTCTTAATTTCTAGCCAAACAAAAAAAGATCGTTCTCTGACCTTCAAAAAAACACTAAAAATTTAAATATTTTTCATTAAATGAGTCATTTTTTGAAAATCATTTTCTGAAAAATATTTTCAAGGTTACGTTTCTAAACTTTAGCCAAATGGATGGTTTGCTATTAGGTTGCGAACTAATTTTAAATAAATGTTAATGTTATGATTAATGCTAATTTTGACCACCTCTCCTATAAATATCTTGGTTGAACAAATGATTTTAGACACTCTTACAAAAATGAAATATTTTGTCTATGAATCTCCTTATATACTCTCTCAAACTTTGTTATTCCTCCTCTAAAAAGTATGTGTTCTACCTTTGTCTTGTTTGTCATGACTTAACAGTTTGAATGCTAAACTATTATTTAGAAATTCGTTTTATCTTGGAAAACATATCTACAACGTTTCTAGCATCTTTGGAAGGTAACAAATAAGATTTTAAGTGTGTGTGACACGCGACTCAAATGTGTAACCTTGACCTTTTGTTTGTGCTTGTATTTCATAATTAGATCTAACATTTATTACTCCATTCATATCATTTTAGTCTAGGTCAATTAATTTATCTTGATTGAAGTTATTTATAATTCATATTGTTCATATTATTTAGTTTAGTATTAATATATAAATTTTATATAGTTAGAAACTTCGTTAAAAATACTATTAAACAAAAGATTTTAAATTTGAAAATACTTAAATATACCAAAGAAATTAAGTAAAGAAGAAATAGTTGGTTTGATATATGAATAGTAAACAATACATGTAAAATATGATAGTGGGAGTATACTTTTTAAAATATGTTGTTTGAGATGCATGAACAAAATAGCAACTTGACTATGAGTTTACAAATGAAATATGAGTGTGGACAAAACAGTGTAAATACTCAATTTGGGCGTGTTTGTCAATTAACTGACAATTGGTTAGTTTTAGCTGATAGTTGATAGTTGATAGTTGATAGTTGATAGTTGAATGAATTAGTTGCTTTAACTAACTGATAGTGTTTGCTAATTATAGAAATAAAATAACCTATAAGAATATAAGTATATTGCACTATTTACTTACCTCTTAAATTACTTTTACAATTTATTATTGTCGTCGGTTATTATTATTATTATTATTATTATTATTATTATTATTAATTTTAACTATTATTTGTTATTTTATTATTAATAATGTTCTAATTATAAAGAAATATTATGTACTCTTATTCAAAATATAAATTGAATAAATATAAGTTGTTAATAATAATTCAACATACCAATTAACACAATTATATATATATATAGGAAAATGATGATAACTTCATAATTAATTAATATCCGAATAAAAAGCATCACAAATGAAAGAAGGAGGCACTAAACGTAACTTCTTACATACCGACATAGAACTAGACTCCCGAGTTAACAGATAGTTAGTAATGTTCATCGTATGTTTGACAACAAAAAAAAATGCAAAGAAAAAACTACTCAACATTTCTTTAATATCAAGTAAAAGTAACTCAAAGGAGGACTCATCCTGATGCTTTAAGACCTTGTGTCAAAACTGCCAACGATATATATATATATATATATATACACACACACACACACACACACACACACACACACACACACACACACACACACACACAATTATCTTGGGCTAAAAATGTCACTCTAGGAAGATTATAATGATATTATCAATATAAATTTGAATAAAAATTGAATAAATATAAATATTACACTAGGTCACTAGCCAACAACTATTAAAGGTAAATTAGATTTTTAAAATGAAAATAAAATAACCTGATATCAATAAACTATTCAAAGCAATTTTTAAATTTTTTAAATTTATTGACATTAATAAATTAAGTCAAAATATAGTTTACTAAACATTTAATTTAGTTAAAATTGATAAAACAAATTAAATTTTAACAAATAAATTATTTTTTTTTTGAGAAAACTAATAAATTATTTTTCAAGCACCAAATAACTTACAAATTAAAAATGCATTTTTAAAAAATTAATATGGAAATCAAAAGAGTTATTTTCTCAAAGGTTGCAAAGTTGATAAATAGTACTCCCTCTGTCCCATTTTACCTGTCATGTTTATTATTCATTGGTCAAACCAACTATTTCTTCATTTATTTTCTTTAGTAATTTTTAATTATTTTTAAATTTAATTTTTTTGTGTTTAATAGNGGCTTTTCAGTGCTTTGATAAGGTATATATACACACATTTCTTTGGCACTTTGGGTTATTTTCAGTATTGCTCGGGAGTTGTCCGTATTGTCGATCTGACATCATCTTAAACATCTGAGAGATTTGATTCTCAATTGTCTTTAATGTAGCCTTCGATTCCTGACGAAGACTAGAAATTTCTTGCCTAATCTCTTGAGTAATTTCTTGTTTCAGATTTGCTCGATCATTTTTGAGTTCCATGATCGTCCTTGTAAGCCTTTCATCTGCCTCACGAATGTCATCCCTTCTTTGTTGAGTAAAATCAAGCTGAGAGTCATATTGCGGCCTGAACTGAGTCATTTGATTTCCATTTCCTTGGTTTTGATTGTACATCAGTCTATTCTTATAAGTCTGTCCATATGCAGGCTTCTGTCCATAATTGTATTGTCTTTGAGCTTGATATCCATCGTTATGGTTATTGTTCCAACCCTCTCCATGTTTCTAATTGTTGTTTGATCTTAGGTTTTGTCCATAAGCATTGAAGTTGGAGTTCCTTTGATAATCTACAGCCTTGAATTGTTCAGATGCGGACCTAGAAGTACAAATATTAGTGTCATGAGGTCCTCCACAGATATTACAATAAAGTGCCAACGCCATACAAGGCTTTGGTTTTCCTTCCATCTTTTCTACCATAGCCTGCAGCTTCTTGATTTCGTGATTCATTGCTTCGATTTTGGCCTCACATGCCACTCGATTATCAACTTCAGAAATTCCTCCATGATCTCCTCGTCGTTCATACCAACTGGATGTATTTTTAGATATTATCTCGATTAATTCCTCAGCCTCTTGCAAAGTTAAAGAGATAAAGGCACCGCTGGAGGATGAGTCAAGTGACATCTTTCCTTCATCTGTCAACCCTCCATAGAATGAGCTAATCATGTCCCATGGGTGCATCAGATCTTGTGGGCATTGCCTTTTAAGAACTTTAAATCTTCGCCAAACCTTTCCCAGACTTTCGAATTTTCCTTGCTTGAATTCCTGTATAAGCCTTCTAATCCTCATAGTCTTTGTAATGGGAAAGAACTCGTTCATGAATTCTCGATGCAACTGATGCCATGCTCTGAAATGATTGTCATCTTGGCTTTCCAACCATCGTGCTGCCTCTCCTATGACTGAAAATGGGAATAACTTCAATCGAACTATTTCCTCGCTAATGCCTTCTTGTTTGTACATCTCACATGCTCTTATAAATCTTGTGATGTGTGCGTTGGGATCTTAAGATGGTTGATAAGGGCATATTTGATCATATTTTTACCCCATATTTAAATCTATATTTACCACTTAATATTAATACTATGTTCATAATGGATCATAATTGTTGAAATTCATATATAATTGAACATAATATTAATATTAAGAACTTTGTCTTATAATTAGTGTTAATTAATCCTATTCTTATTGTTAATTAGGCAAAGTGGCATGAATGATGAAGTGGTGTTGGTGGATGGTTTGTGATGAAGACAAAAAGAAGAGGGAATCATGGGGTGAAAAGTGGAGTCAAAAAGCATAAAGCAAAAGCAAAAGCAAAAGCAAGAAGAAAACATGGCATAAAATCAGGATGGTGGACTACAACATGTTTTCGGCCATCAGCATTTCTGTGCCAGAAATTCCTTCTCGACGCGTCGAGAACTTTTCTCGACGCGTCGAGAGTGTCCAGTGAGCGGCAGAATTCATTCTCGACGTGTCGAGAATGTCTCTCGACGCGTCGAGAATCCTGCCTAGGCAAAAAATTTCAGCAGTGCAAATTTCCAGTTTTGCCCCTGCCTTTGCCCAACTATAAATACCCCTCATTTCTTCATTCTTCAACATCCAATTTTCAGATTAGCTTAATCCCTTTTCTCTCTTTAATCCTTTTCTTCTCCTTTCAAAATGTAGACCTCCAAGTGAGGATTGTTTAGTAGTGCAGGAGTAGATTAGGATTTATTTTGTAATAAGAAGAGGGATGATGCAAGATTAGGAGCTTCAACCGTTGGACCGAGGAGAAAGCGATGAGAATTTCTTTCCCTTCTTTCCTTTACTTATCTAGAATTAATCTTGTATCTAGATGCTTGTTCTTAATATATTTGGTTTATGGATTGTGTTTATGTCTAGATTGTTGTTCGTTCTTTATTTATTATGAATTGTTAGTTTAGCTTCTATTAGTTGTTGTGTGCAAGACTTGTTATTGAAAGTGTGTGATTATTGGATCCAATTACATGCTTGTTTGTTGTTGTGTAACGGTGAGAATCGGGCATGGCTAGAACACTCTTGCCACACCTATTGATTTATACAAAGCGAGAGCTTGATAAATTGTAGGGGGATTTCTCGGCTAATCTTC
>NXFB01001144.1:5069-22810 GCA_002525835.2 Ipomoea batatas
CGGTCAGTCAAAAATGAATGCAAAACCTATCGAAGAGGGGGAAATCCCTCATGCTATGTACAAAGAGTTTTAGCTAGATGTCATACAACTCAAGAAATATTCTCGGGAAGCAAATACTATTTAAAGATAGACATTTAAGCATCGGGGATGCACCTCTCACACCAATTCCAAGCATGCAAAACAATTTAAGTTCACCTCCTATTTAGCTAGGGCACCAATCAATCAGCCCTTCCAACCGAACGCCAAAGCCTTATTAATAGGAACCAGGACACATGGAATCCAATAAGGGTCTATAGTGTGCTAATCACAACAACTCGTGCCAAGCATCCCAAGAAAAAGTTACATGAGCATGATAAAGCACAAAGAGAGCTTGCTTATTTGTCTTTCATTGAAGATTTGGATTCTNACATTTAAGCATCGAGGATGCACCTCTCACACCAATTCCAAGCATGCAAACCAATTTAAGTTCACCTCCTATTTAGCTAGGGCACCAAACAATCAACCCTTCCAACCGAACGGCAAAGCCTTATGCGTAAAAATAGATGTCGGTCTCGAAGGAAGCACGTCGGAAGATTACTTAGAGATTAGTCAAGTGAATGCATAGTGGACTTGGGAGGTTGTCATGGTGCATAAAGTAAAAAGCATTCGTTTTTAAAGAATTCAATCAACTAAAGTAAGCAAGGGAACGAATCGTGCTCGGTTTTGATGCTTCACCGTGTAATTATTGCAATGGATCGTTGATTCACCTAAATTTGCTATTCAAGGGTGTTTATTCCCAATTCCTTTCCACAAATACTGTACTAGTGGTAGGCAACCAAAAGCATTAGCGGCATTTCGTCCAACACTTTGCCGTCAACACCTTCCTACTAATCTAACCTTAGATCTCCATAGGAATCATGATTGTAAGGAGCTAGCCTCAAAGCTAATCAGTAACATGCTTAGATTAAGGCCTTAATCATCCAAGAGATTGGCCACAACTCTTAGAGTGCAATCAAGGAACAAGAATAGAATACCAAATACAGTAAATCAACTTCCACAATTGAGATTTAAAGAGCAACACTAGGCATCAAAAAATCGCACAATTCAATCCCTAAAGAGAAATTAGCTACTCATATTATGAATTGAAATAGCAAAACCTAATTTCATACAAGGAATGTAGATTGCGATCGAAATGAATATAGAAAGGAGATTAGAAATGAAGACTACCTAATAGAATTCAAACACAAGCTTCAATGAAAATTTGTTCCTTCAACCTTGAATCAATTGATGCTAATCTCTAGGATCTCATTTCTCTCTCTCCAAAGCTCTCTAGGAAAATTCTAATCTAAAGATTGTAATATACAAAAACGATCTCTTAGCTTTCCTAAAATTGCACCAAACATTAATTGCTCCGCACCTCCGGTCCTTGCGTGGAGGCCCGGTGTGGATCAGCACAAGAATCAAACCACGGCGGCTCCATGCATGGAGAGGTGTCCAGCTTGCCCTGGGACATCCTTCTTCGGTCCGTTTTCTCGTTAAGTCCTCATGTCTTACCCACTGGATCCTGGGACCTATAAAAACACTCAAATGCACCAAAGATATAGTTTTGCAACAGATCTACACATTCAAACACAAAAACGCCATAAATCATTCGCATAAAGGATGCTTAACTCTACTAATCAACCCTAACTTAGACCCACCCTTTATTCTGATTATCTTGGGTGCTTATCAGACATTCCAGACTTAACTTTGCTTGTTCCAAGCAAATCATTTCAAACCATAAGCAAATAAGAGCCAAAGATAACTAGGATCACTTAATTTGACATTCGGTCAGTCAAAAATGAATGCAAAAGCTATCGAAGAGGGGGAAATCCCTCATGCTATGTACAAAGAGTTTTAGCTACATGTCATACTACTCAAGAAATATTCTCGGGAAGCAAATACTATTTAAAGATAGACATTTAAGCATCGGGGATGCACCTCTCACACCAATTCCAAGCATGCAAACCAATTTAAGTTGACCTCCTATTTAGCTAGGGCACCAATCAATCAATTCTTCCAACCGAACGGCAAAGCCTTATGCGTAAAAATAGATGTCNGTCCCTTCCTGGTTTATGTATTCATGAGTTCCTTGTGTATATTCGGTTGATATCTTGTTGTTCTCGTTGGGGTTGGTTGATTCCTTTTGGTTGTTGTTCAGTTGGTATCTTGTTTATGGATTCGTTGTATTGTACTCTCGTATTGGAAATTGGCTTCGTTTGGATGAGTCTTGGTTTATGATTTGTTCAGTTTATTGTTGTTGAGTATCCGTTTTGAACTATCGAACAGTTTGTTGGTGTTTATATTCTATACGGGTGTGTAAACCTATTTACAAGCTTATGTATATCTATATTTCCTTGCGGGTGTGAATGGTGGTTGCTTAGCAGTCTTTTGCTAATGGTTCTTTGTGTGTTATCCAGGTATGGAGTAAGTCTAAGTGCGAGCGCGTTAGAGCCTACCGTTATGATGATGCTTAGACTTAGTTTATGTTGTTTAGACTTTGTGTTTCGGGCCTGTGAGCCATTTGAGATTTCATATACTCTTGACTAGTTGTTGGAGATTGTTGAAACTTGACTTGAGGATCTTTATTTATGCAGTGACAGTTCAGTTCTTATGGTTAGCCTGTGCATCTAGGCTGTGTTTTCTTACCTAGATGTGGCATGATGCCCCTTAAGTTTAAATTCGCTTCCGCTATGTTATGTTTTAGTTGAGATAGGCAGCTATTGTGTTGAGTTTTATCTATCTCAGCTTGTGTAAATTTGGGGTGTCACAGAAATGAAGAGCAACAACAACAAGCTTGTAACACCACGCATTTTCCCGATTATTATTTTAAAAATAAATATTTAAAATGAGGGGTTATTTTCTTATTAGGTAATTATTAGAATAATTATATATGTATAATTGTTTCACTATGGGCTATGAACAAGTATTTCTACAAAATATTATTTGAACACTTAAACATTCTAAGCCCAATATACCTATATATGTATACATATATTCTATAGTATATGATCTTATTATGGGCTATGGTCCCAAAGAAATGTTTTAAATCAAATTATAAACTATGGTAATAATATTCTTGATCCAATAAAGTTAGTCCAAATTATGTAGCCTTTTCTAATATGCTTAGCCCACTCTATTTTTGGTAACCCTAGCCCAAAATGGAAACTTCCCATTATGGTAACCTAGCTAATCAGCAGCCATGTCTCTCTCGTATCTCTTTGGTCTCTCCCTCTCCCTCTCGTCTTTTCCTTCCAAGTAGCGATGGCCAGAGGAAGGCTTCGGCGTCAACCACCGACAGCCACCACCACCACCCTTCTCTCCGTTCAGCAACAATGCAAGGAGGGCGCCGGCGAAGACACGATGAACTCCGGCCTCCGTTCTCTTTCTCCCGCGACGCAGCAACGGCCGATGAAGGACCTTGGCGGCTTTCCTCTGTTTCCGGCGTTACGACGGCATGGGCGAACTCCAGGCAGCATGCGACAGCTAAGGCCTCCACCTTCTTCCCTCCGACGAGTTGTTACGGATCTAAAGGACGGCCTAACCAATCCGCTCTCTTCTGGCGATGGCGCAACGGAGCGGGGCAGCGGCGTATGAAGGTGGCGGACTGGGCATCTCCGCCATTCTCTTCCGTTCGGCCAAGCGGCAGCAGCAGCGGTGGGGGTGAGCGGCTCCCTCTTCTCCGGGCGGTGTGCGAGCAGAGTACCGGCGGCCTTTTGCTTGCGCCTTCTCCCTTCGAGCAGCGAGCATGTCGTCGGCATGGCGAAGCAGCAGCAACAATGGAGCTCGGCGGTGAAGAACGGCAGCAACCTCCTCCGACGGTCTTCATCCTCCTCTCCTCGGCGGCGGCAGAGGAACTCCTCTCGGCAGCCGCAACAGCAGGGCTTGACGACGTGGGTTCGCTCCCTTGCTTCCGGTGATTTCCGTCTCGTCGAGCTTGTGCCAAGACCCGAGCGACAACGACGGCAGTGGTTCTTCAGATTTCTTCCAATGGTGAGCAACGACGCTTCTTCCTTCCGGCGGCTTCGCCACAGCAATCCAACGGCGACTGTTTTTCCTCTCCCTCTGTTCCAACGGCAAAAGTTGGCGGAGGCTTCCTTCCGATAGACTGTAACGGAGCGCAACGACGGCTTGGATCTCGTCCGTTAGAAAAGCCGGCAGATCATGGAAGATCTTAGTCTTCTGGTTGCGGACTTAGCCAGGTGAACTGGAGTGGCGCAGTGGCAAGGCAGCCGTGTGTGGAGCTGGTGGGCATGGGTTCGAATCCCAGTTGGCGCACGGACTAGTGTGTTAATTCCTTTAAGGTAATGTTTTGGTTATTATTAAGCTTATAGTTTAGCAATTAGTTATGATATTATAGTTAAGTTTAGAGTAGTGTTGGTCATATTATATTAGTCTTGAGCATGGATTATAGGTTATAATGGACCGATTAGGAATATCAATATCGTTGTTATTAATAGTTAGTGANGAAGAGAACGGAGTTTTTCAGAATGAAGTGTCTGTCGTATGAGAGGAAGCACTTGGAGGAACACTTCAAAAGGATGACAAAAGTATTCTATTTCTTGGGATTCGACAACAATCTCAAGCAAGCTTTTGTTTCATCCTTACCATCCCTGTTAGCAGACAGCACAGACCAGCTCATCAAGAAAAATTATGGGTCTATAACACATCTTTCAACTGGGCAGATTAGGCAGGCAATATTTGAAAGTCTTGATGGAATCTGTCAAATTCACAACAAATTCCAAACCCTGAAGAAGCATGAATCAGTTCTTTCCAAGGCTTGCCAGAAACCGAACCTTATAATAGGTTCTTCCTGCAATGGAGTGTGTGGAGATAAACCCAGAGCAAGAAGGAGAAATTTCACCCGCTTCAGAAAGAATCTTCAAAATACCAGGAGGATAGGATGGAAGCCAAGAAGGAGATACTTCAGAAAATCTCAGAACCAGAAGACCCAACCAAAAAAGAAAGGAAATAAAGCATCTAACAAATGCTTTGTTTGTGGAAAGCCTGGACACTACGCCAAAGATTGCAAGGAAAAGCAAGCAGCCAAAATGATATCAGAAATCATGTCCCTTATTAATGATGATATCGCTAAAGAAGATCTTGATGGCTATCTCAGTCCAGAAGATGAACCCTCAGCAGAAACAATCTTTTCCATAGAAGACGAAGTTCCAGAGGAGGATTTTATTTCATACAATTTTGGAATAAAAGAGGAGGAGGAGTTCAAAGCACCCCATGTCAAAGTCCAGATCAAACACCAGACAAACAAACCGTTCGATGTCATAGCCCTTGTTGATACTGGAGCCCAATTCTCAATGATGAACCCAAAGCTACTACCTCGGAATGCATGGAAGCAATCCCAGAAACGTCTTACATCAGCATCTGGAGATGATTTTGATGCAGGATTGGAGACGAAGGAGCCATTGGAAATCATCATACTTCCTAATTGCAAGATCTAGATCCATGTCCTTTGATGCGGCCTACCAAGAAGAGATATGTTATTAGGATTTGATGCCTTCAAAAAGATGAATGTATTGGTTCAAGCACAAGGAATTAGCAAAGGCCCCTACTTCAAGCCATATGAAGGAGATTGCAGAATGTGGCAACTCAACTTCATGGATACCATAACCCAGATCAAACAACAACTGGTGGAGCAATTATGTGCAGACTCCCATGATGAATTCATGAAGAAACACAATAGGCCCCTTTGGACCAGAGAAGAGTTTTTCATAGAACTTCCATTCAAAGAAGGAAAGGTGATCAATCCCACCAAGGCCAGTCACTCAGGAATGAATCCACAACACCTCAAAATGGCGGTTCAAGAGTGCAAGGAGTTGCAGAAGTTAGGCTTAATCACAGAATCCAAATCCTCATGGGCATGTGAAGCATTTTATGTAAACAAGCGAGCAGAACAAGCAAGAGGAAAGTTGAGACTTGTGATCAACTATCAGCCCCTGAACCAATGTCTCAAAGATGTCAAGTTTCCGTTACCCAGAAGATCTATGATGTTCTCATATCTCCCAGGAGCTCAATGGTTTTCAAAGTTCGATCTCAAAGCAGGATTTTGGCAGATAGGAATCAAGCCAAAAGAAAGATACAAAACAGCCTTTTGTATCCCAGGATACCATCTTGAATGGACGGTAATGCCTTTTGGTCTCAAAATTGCACCCAGTGAATTTCAGAAGGTGATGACCAAGATCTTTGAGCCAATTCTTGACAAAGCTCTCATTTACATCGATGATATCTTACTATTCAGTAATACCATGGAAGAACACATCCAGTTGATCATACAATTCATGGAGATATGCCAAGAATTTGGAGTCATGCTATCTGAAAAGAAGATGATTCTAGCTCAGCAGAAGATCCAGTTCCTAGGTATGGATATTGGTCAAGGAAAATTTCAACCAGGAAAGCACATTGCCCAAGAACTACTCAAATTTCCTGATAAAAATCTCACCAAGCAGCAAATTCAACAATTTCTTGGTATAATTAATTATATTCGAGATTTTGTTCCCAACATAGCCCCTCATGTCAGTACCCTCACCAAGATGGTGAAGAAGTCACCACCAAAATGGAGCACAGAACAAACCAAGGCAATCCGATGGATGAAAGAGCACACCAAAGAATTACCACCATTACACATTCCAGCAGGAGAAGGACGGGTGCTTATCAAACTTTCCACACTTAACTTTGCTTGTCCCAAGTAAATCATTTCAAACCATAAGCAAATAAGAGTCAAAGATAACTAGGATCACTTAATTGGACATTCGGTCAGTCAAAAATGAATGCAAAAGCTATCGAAGAGGGTGGAAATCCATCATGCTATGTACAAAGAGTTTTAGCTAGATGTCATACAACTCAAGAAATATTCTCGGGAAGCAAATACTATTTAAAGATAGACATTTAAGCATCGGGGATGCACCTCTCACACCAATTCCAAGCACGCAATCCAATTTAAGTTCACCTCCTATTTAGCTAGGGCACCAATCAATCAACCCTTCCAACCAAACGCCAAAGCCTTATGCGTAAAAATAGATGTCGGTCTCGAAGGAAGCACGTCGGAAGATTACTTAGCGATTAGTCAAGTGAATGCATAGTGGACTTGGGAGGTTGTCATGGTGCATAAAGTAAAAAACATTTGTTTGTAAAGAATTCAATCAACTAAAGTAAGCAAGGGAACGAATCGTGCTCGGTTGTGATGCTTCACCGTGTAATTATGGCAATGGATCGTTGATTCACCTAAATTTGCTAGTCAAGGGTGTTTATTCCCTATTCCTTTCCACAAATAGTGTACCAAGGGTAGGCAACCAAAAGCATTACAGGCATTTCGTCGAACACTTTGCCGTCAACACCTTCCTACTAATCTAACCATAGATCTCTATAGGAATCATGATTGTAAGAAGCTAGCCTCAAAGCCAATCATTAACATGCTTAGATTAAGGCCTATATCATACAAGAGATTGGCCACAACTCTTAGAGTGCAATCAAAACTACAATCAAGGAACAAGAATAGAATTCCAAATAGAGTAAATCAACTTCCACAATTGAGATTTAAAGAGCAACACTAGGCATCACAAAATTGCACAACTCAATCCCTAAAGAGATAATAGCTACTCATATTATGAATTGAAATAGCAAAACCTAATTTCCTACAAGGAATGTAGATTGCGATCGAAATTGATATATAAACGAGATTAGAAATGAAGACTACCTAATAGAATTCAAACACAAGCTTCAATGAAAATTTGTTCCTTCAACCTTGAATCAATTGATGCTAATCTCTAGGATCTCCTTTCTATCTCTGCAAAGCTCTCTAGGAAAATTCTAATCTAAAAATTGTAATATAGAAAAATGATCCCTTAGCTTTCCTAAAATTGCATCAAACATTAATTGCTCCGCACCTCCGGCCCGGCGTGGATCAGCACTGGAATCAAACCACGCCGGCTCCGTGCGTGGAGAGGTGTATAGCTTGCCCCGGGACATCCTTCTTCGGTCCGTTTGCTCGTTAAGTCCTCATGTCTTGCCCACTGGTTCCAGAGACCTATAAAAACACTCAAATGCACCAAAGATATAGTTTTGCAACAGACCTGCACATTAGAACACAAAAATACCATAAAGCATTCACATAAAGGATTCTTAACTCTACTAAACAACTCCAACTTAAACCAACCCTTTAATCTGATTATCTTGGGTGCTTATCAAACTTTCCACACTTAACTCTGCTTGTCCCAAGCAAATCATTTCAAACCATAAGCAAATAAGAGTCAAAGATAACTAGGATCACTTAATTGGACATTCGGTCTGTCAAAAATGAATGCAAAAGCTATCGAAGAGGGGGAAATCCCTCATGCTATGTACAAAGAGTTTTAGCTAGATGTCATACAACTCAAGAAATATTCTCAGGAAGCAAATACTATTTAAAGATAGACATTTAAGCATCGGGGATGCACCTCTCACACCAATTCCAAGCATGCAAACCAATTTAAGTTCACCTCCTATTTAGCTAGGGCACCAATCAATCAACCCTTCCAACCGAACGCCAAAGCCTTATGCGTAAAAATAGATGTCGGTCTCGAAGGAAGCACGTCGGAAGATTACTTAGCTATTAGTCAAGTGAATGCATAGTGGACTTGGGAGGTTGTCATGGCGCATAAAGTAAAAAGCATTTGTTTGTAAAGAATTCAATCAACTAAAGTAAGCAAGGGAACGAATCGTGCTAAGTTGTGATGCTTCACCGTGGAATTATTGCAATGGATCGTTGATTCACCTAAATTTTCTATTCAAGGGTGTTTATTCCCAATTCCTTTCCACAAATACTGTACTAGGGGTAGGCAACCAAAAGCATTGGAGGCATTCCGTCGAACACTTTGCCGTCAACACCTTCCTACTAATCTAACCTTAGATCTTCATAGGAATCATGATTGTAAGGAGCTAGCCTCAAAGCTAATCACTAACATGCTTAGATTAAGGCCTTAATCATCCAAGAGAATGCCCACAACTCTTAGAGTGCAATCAAAACTACAATCAAGGAACNTCTTAGAGTGCAATCAAAACTACCATCAAGGAAACAAGAATATAAATTCCAAATAGAGTAAATCAACTTCCACAATTGAGAATTAAAGAGCAACACTAGGCATCAAAAAATCGCACAATTCAATCCTAAAGAGAAATTAGCTACTCATATTATGAATTGAAATAGCAAAACCTAATTTCATACAAGGAATGTAGATTGCGATCGAAATTGATATAAAAACGAGATTAGAAATTAAGACTACCTAATAGAATTCAAACACAAGCTTCAATGAAAATTTGTTCCTTCAACCTTGAACCAATTGATGCTAATCTCTAGGATCTCCTTTCTCTCTCTACAAAGCTCTCTAGGAAAATTCTAATCTAAAAATTGTAATATGAAAAAATGATCACTGAGCTTTCCTAAAATTGCAACAAACATTAATTGCTCCGCACCTCCGGTCCACGCGTGGAGGCCCGGCGTGGATCAGCACTGGAATCAAACCACGCCGGCTCCATGCGTGGAGAGGTGTCCAGCCTTCCCCGGTACTTCCTTCTTCGGTCCGTTTGCTCGGTAAGTCCTCATGTCTTGCCCATTTGTTCCCGAGACCTATAAAAACACTCAAATACACAAAAGATATAGTTTTGCAACAGACCTACACATTAGAACACAAAAATGCCATAAATCATTCACATAAAGGATGCTTAACTCTAGTACTCTACTAAACAACCCCAACATAGACCCACCCATTATTCTTATTATCTTGGGTGCTTATCAAACTTTCCACACTTAACTTTGCTTGTCCTAAGCAAATCATTTCAAACCATAAGCAAATAAGAGCCAAAGATAACTAGGATCACTTAATTGGACATTCGGTCAGTCAAAAATGAATGCAAAAGCTATCGAAGAGGGGGAAATCCCTCATGCTATGTACAAAGAGGTTTAGCTAGATGTCAACATCAAATATTGTTTGCAGTTCATTACTCTTGAAATCCCTGATTAATTCCCAGCCATATGGAGAAGAGAAGGATATACCCATATCCACTTTGGAGGAATCCGTTTTTCCATAACTTACCATGGCATAAAAGGTCAGCCCGCAGTCGCCAAACTATGCCTCCTTGATTCCAGGTACTTAGACTACCAACATGCATTGATAGCCACCATGGAAGTCACACTTGATTCTTGCACTGTCAGTGTTACTGTCTACCGAAATTTTAACGTATCCTTTGAAGATCCTCATCTTCTAGATATGTTTAAAATCCAAGTCCATATTGTTGGAGCCAAGCATGCCGAAGAATATGCTGTTGAAGCCACTGTCCACTAGCAAGACCATGCTTTCGATATGAAGATTCCAGGAGGAGGAGAAGCCCTTATCCTAGTCACTGATGAACAGAGAAATGTTACCTGCACTAAGGTCCCCAGGAGATGCACAAAAGAAGAGTTGATCCAGGTTATCCCTGACACTTGGATATCCAACTATGAGAAGCTGCACCAGAACAGAAGGCCAATCGAATCCAACGAAGCTACCATCAGCCGGCGAAAGGATGGTACTGTTGGAATCTTGTTTAATCATGCTCATCTAAAAAGGACAGAATTTTTACCATCCATCCATATGGTAGAAAAAGCCAGAGAAAGGCAAGAAGAGCATGTCCAGGAGATCCTCGACTATGACTCAAACGATGATGATGTAGAACCAGTTTTCCTTGGTTACGGGAAAACAGGAATGGGAGAAATCATCCATTCATTTAATCGGTATGGTAAACCAGTGTTCTGGTTTAAGGATCATATCTCAAATCACTGTTTCTTTGATTTGTACGAAGATGATTGCAAGCAATGCTATCCAACAGAGGAACCACAGAGGAGAACTAGTTGCAAACCCTCTAAAAGAGGATCCCGAAGGAAGGATGATAGTGATAATGATCAAATTCTGTCGCCACCACCACCTATGCCCCTGCAAAGAAAAAAGAAAGCTCTTAAGTGCTATGAGCAAGAGTACTTAAGAAAGGAGCCCATTAAAGCACCGGTTCCAGTTCCACCAGCTATCCCAGCAATGGTGATCTCAGAGACCTATGAGGAGGATTTTCCTCCTTTGGAAAGTTTCCAGAGAGGAGGTTCTATGCAAGCACCAAAGATCCCAGCTCCTAATGAAGTTTTACCATCAGGCCAGTTAAGAGGACAACCATCCATTGAGCAGACTTTAAACTGGCAGACGGAGAATGCTTTAGCTCAAAATCGCACTCTCAAATCCATTTCCAACAACCTTGTTGAGCTAAGCCACAAATCTGGAGAGTACAATTCAAAGATTGACTCAAGGATCCAGATTTTCGAGAAAAGATTAGAGCAGATCCCTTTTGAAAGACCATCTTATGGTCAGTCCCTTCAAGCCCACTTCCAATACCAGGCCAATGAGGCTGCTTCTATCCTGAACATGATAGAACCGTTGAGATCCGAGATCAGGCCCAAACAACCTTATCAACCCAATCTATTTGATACACCCCAAAACTACTCAACAACCCCTGTTCCCAGTTTTTTTACAAGCCCATCATTCCAGTCTGGAAATCCTATGTTTCCTCCGACAGATTCTTTTATCCTAGAAGAATATCATAGGAGGAATAAACCCAAACATAAATTACCACAACCACCACAACCATCCTTGCCATTACCTACATCTCAAGGCCAATCAGATTCCCAAGCAAGATTTTTCTCTGCTTGGAAGGTCAGGAATCCGGCTCACCCTTTGCATAACCAAGTTTTTAGACCCTTCACCATCTCGGAACAAACTACAACTCCATCCCAACCAATTACATCCTCAAACCCACCAAACACACCCCCAAACACAACCCAAATGATGTTGCATGAGACAATTACAGATAAAGATCTTTTTGATTCTGTTATCAAAGGTCCAGACCCATCTGAAGAAGATCTACCAGTTATGGAAGCTTATACCGCTGGAGAAATATCGGAAGAATTCGGCTGCGAATCTGACTGCCAATCTGAAGCAACTCAGTCAGAATCAGAGGGATATAAAGATTCAGAAGAGGAAGAATCCTTTTCTATTTCTGATCAGAATTCGGAGAACCCTGCATTCATGGCAGATCCAGCAAAATCATCAACAGGTGGATACACAACCCAGCAACCAGCTGATCAACCAATGGGTCACACAGAAGAAGAATATTTTGGTATCAGAGCCAGCCATATCTCTTTATTCATAAACCTTCATCTTTCCCAAACATGTCTTCATCCTCAGCTTCTACATCTACATCTATAATACCAAGTCATTCTTCTTTTTCGTTGGAAAAACCCCATTTCAAAAAATTCCTCTCTTCTAATGTGGATTATCTCTATGAGGTAAATTATCTTAAAGAGGACCAAAAAATAGAAGAAACACATCTCGCACTTCTTAACCCGTACTGTGCTTTCAACAAAAGAAATCAATCCAATATTCTGGTTAAATCCCTCAAAGCTATTTACCAGAAAAGATCCTTAGTTCCTAAATAATACATCTCAGCTTCAGCCATGAGCAGATGTCCCATATATTCCACCCACCAAGAACAGAGAAACCTCACTTGTTCATGGTGCAATTGCATATGAAAGGCTCTTTTAGATTCCAAATCCATCATCACGGGTCCACCATGTTGAACGCCCTCTCCACCTTGTTGTTGTTGCTCTTCATTTCCTCCATCATCTTCTTCCTCTTCTTCCTCTTCTTCCTCTTCCTTATCACCAATTAGCGGGGCATCATCAACTCCCAACCTAAAGTTCATAGCAAAAAAGTCTTGGACGGTAAATGCTTTCATCTCGGCTTCAACTTTCTCACTCGTAAGATCCGCATCAAGCCCTAATCCTAGGCATAACTCCGTTACCAACGGTCCTATAAAAACGGATTGAACATTAGGCTTATTTTGAGAGGCAAACCACTTCTTCAGTTGAAATTCCCATGTTGACAACCACTTGCTTCTCCCTACTCCACATGTAAAACAAATCTTGCCGGTACGCGTTGTTAAACTTTGTTTTCCTTCCCTACAAGTTAATTGCAAAATTAAGTCGGATTGCCTTGAGATGATTCATTCGGATCTTTCTTGCCTTCAAGTTGCTAGAGTTATACTCCGCATCATTCGTAATATAGGTCGCGACATCTCTATCGGAATCAAACTCCATATGGTATCTCTGGAAGTAAGGCATGTTGATCTCATCACGGGTATGTAACCCAAGTATCAAAGCTAGCTGATCAACGGAGTGAATATATCTCTTCCCGAAAAGCACATAAGAAATGGATTTCCTGGTATTGTTTGGCTCTTTCTTTATGTTCAAGGAAGCAAGATACTCATAGGTAATTGGGGTATATGCCGGCCCTCTCCATTCGAATACTTTGCTCCATTGCGGGTGTCTTAGCAACCGATTTCCCATGTCTTCACAACCGAATTCTCTTAGTACACTCGGATAGAAGTATTTTCCTCCAATTAAATTCTTTGACTTATACACATCACAAGCGCTAGTTGTTCATGAGTTATGTCTCGAAGAACCCTTGTTCCTCTTGCATTAGGATTAACTTGTGGTGGTTGAGGTGGTGGTTGTACTCTAGCCCTTGTTCGGCTAGTGCTTGCTTCCTCATAATTCCATTTCTTGGTTTGCTATTTGGTTCATCCCATTTCCTAGTAAAAGCGGTAAGTTGCATGAAAAATAAAGAAATGTAAATCTGAATCCGATGCATAGGAAACCTATGTTTTAGTGGGACACATCTCAAACAAACATCATTCAATCATTGTTTTTTCTTTCTTCAAATCTCTTCCTTTTTTTTGCCTTGGAGTGGCGGATTCCTTTATTGGCCTTTATATGATGGTGGATGGAATTGGTTAGCCAATTGTGGTTGGAGCTGTTCAATCATTATCGTGTTGTGCTCCACCGCTTCTCTTATCCGGGCAATTCCTCATCTTGCCTTGTGCTATGGGCTTGTAGAAACCTCATTTCTTTTTGGTTCAATTGCATATGAAAGGCTCTTGTAGATTCCCAATCCATCATCACGGGTCCACCATGTTGAACGCCACTCCACATTTTTGTCGTTGCTCTGCATTTCCTTCATCACCTTCTTTCTCTTCTTCCTCCTCCTCATCTACAATTAGCGGGGAATCATCACCTGCCAACTTAAGGTTCATAGCAAAAAAGTCTTGGACGGTAAATGCTTTCATCTCGACTTCAACTTTCTCACTCGTAAGATCCGCATCAAGCCCTAATCCTAGGCATAACTCCGTTACCAACGGTCCTATAAAAACGGATTGAACATTAGGCTTATTTTGAGAGGCAAGCTACTTCTTTACTTGAAACTCCCATGTTGACAACTGGTTCCTTCTCCATACTCCACATGTAAAACATATCTTCCCGGTAGGCGTTGTTAAAATTTCTTTTCCTTCCCTACATGTTGATTGCTAAATTAAGTCGGATTGCCTTGAGATGATTCATTTGGATCTTTCTTTCCTTCAAGTTGCTAGAGTTATACTCCACATCATTCATAATATGGGTCGCGACATCTCTACCAGAATCAAACTCCACATGGTATCTCCGGAAGTAAGGGATGCTCATCTCGTCACGGGTATGTAACCCAAGTATCAAAGCTAGCTCATCAACGGAGTGATTATATATCTTCCCGAAAAGCACATAAGAAATGGATTTCCTGGCATTGTTTGGCTCTTTCTTTATGTTCAAGGAAGCAAGAAACTCATAGGTAACTGGGGTATATGTTGCTCCTCTCCATTCGAATACTTTGCTCCATTGCGGGAACCGATTTACCATGTCTTCGCAACCGAATTCTCTTAGGACACTCGGATTAAAGTATTTCCCTCCAATTAAATTCTTTGACTTATACGCATCCACAAGCGCCAGTTGTTCATGAGTTATGTCTCTAAGAACCCTTGTTCCTCTTACATTAAGTTCAACTTGAGGTGGTGGAGGTGGTGGTTGTGCTCTAGACCTTGTTCGGCTAGTGCTTACTTCCTCATAATTCCATTTCTTGGCTTGCTCTTTGGTTCTTCCCATTTCCCACAAAAAGCCGTAAGTTGCATGAAAAATAAAGAAATGTAAATTGGAACCCCACGCATGGGGAACCTAATGTTTTAGTGGGACACATCTCAAACAAACATCATTCAATCATTGTTTTTTCTTTCTTCAAATCTCTTCCATTCTTTTGCCTTGGAGTGGCGGATTCCCTCATTGGCCTTTATATGATGGTGGATGGAATTGGTTAGCCAATTGTGGTTGGAGCTGTTCAATCATTATCGTGTTGTGCTCCACCGCTTCTCTTATCGGTACAGTTCCTCATCTTGCCTTGAGCTATTGGCTTGTAGAAACCTCATTTGTTGTTGGTGCAATTGCATATGAAAGGCGCTTGTAGATTCCCAATCCATCATCACGGGTCCACCATTTTGAACGCCCATTCCACATTTTTGTCGTTGCTCCTCATTTCCTTCATCATCTTCTTTCTCTTCTTCCTCCTCGTCATCACCAATTAGCGGGGAGTCATCACCTCCCAACCTAAGGTTCATAGCAAAAAAGTCTTGGACGGTAATTGCTATCATCTCGGCTTCAACTTTCTCAATCGTAAGATCTGCATCAAGCACTAATCCTAGGCATAACTTCGTTACCAATGGTCCTATAAAAACGGATTGAACATTAGGCTTATTTTGAGAGGCAAACAGCTTCTTCACTTGAAACTCCCATGTCGACAATCGCTTCCTGCTCCATACTCCACATGTAAAACAAATCTTGCCGGTAGGCGTTAAAATTTGTTTTCCTTCCCTACAAGTTGATTGCTAAATTAAGTCGGATTGCCTTGAGATGATTTATTCGGATCTTTCTTGCCTTCAAGTTGCTAGAGTTATACTATGCATCATTCGTAATATGGGTCGCGGCATCTGTATCGGAATCAAACTCCACATGGTACCTCTAGAAGTAAGGCATGCTCATCTTGTCACGGGTATGTAACCCAAGTATCAAAGCTAGCTCATCAACGGAATGATTATATCTCTTCCCGAAAAGCACATAAGAAATGGATTTCCTGGCATTGTTTGGCTCTTTCTTTATGTTCAAGGAAGCAGGAAACTCATAGGTAACTGGGGTATATGTCGGCCATCTCCATTCGAATACTTTGCTTCATTGCGAGAACCGATTTACCATGTCTTCGCAACCGAATTCTCTTAGAACACTCGGATAAAAGTATTTCCCTCCAATTAAATTCTTTGACTTATACACATCCACACGCGCCAATTGTTCATGAGTTATGTCTCGAATAACCCTTATTCCTCTTGCATTAGGATCAACTTGTGGTGGTAGAGGTTGTGGTTGTGCTCTAGCCCTTGTTCGGCTAGTGCTTACTTCCTGATAATTCCATTTCTTGGCTTGCTCTTTGGTTCTTCCCATTTTCTACAAAAAAGCGATAAGTTGCATGAAAAATATAGAAATGTAAATCGGAAACCCCACGCATAGGTTACCTAATGTTTTAGTGGGACACATCTCAAACAAACATCATTCAATCATTGTTTTTTCTTTCTTCAAATTTCTTCCTTTCTTTTGCCTTGGAGTGGCAGATTGCTTCATTGGCCTTTATATGACATTATTTGGAATTGGTTAGCCAATTGTGCTTGGAGCTGTTCAATCATTATCGTGTTGTGTTCCACCGCTTCTCTTATCTGTGCTATTCCTCATCTTTCCTTGTGCTATGGGCTTCTAGAAACCTCATTTGTTCTTGGTGCAATTGCATATGAAAGGCTCTTGTAGATTCCCAATCCATCATCACGGGTCCACCATGTTGAACCCCCTCTCCACCTTCTTGTTGTTGCTCTTCATTTCCTCCATCATCTTCTTCCTCTTCTTCGTCTTCGTTATCACTAATTAGCNTGCAATATTGGTGTATTTTGGTCTTATTTTACTCTCTGGAATTGGAACATTTCGGGTCTGGGAAAGTTTCTGGAATCTGGGATGGTTGTTGACCTTGCGGAGGACTCCAGCGGCACAATGTAACCCGCTGGAGTGTTCCGCAAGGCCATGGCGGTGGTGTTGAGCGGATGGGTTGGCTCCGTGGTGGAGGACTGCCTCCTCCTTGCGGAGGGGTGCGGCGGAGGTCTGAGGACCGTTGATGTGTTCCGCAAGAACACTGGGGATTTCGATTCCAGTGGACTGCTTTCTGTTGTTGTTGTCTGTTGTTGGCCCTTTGTTCTGATTATTGTTGGATTGTTTTGTTGGGTATTTTACCATGGTTTCGGAGTATTTATCCATGCCTTTTGTTGGGTATTTACTATCATATTTTGGAGATTGATTCATGTCTTTAGTTTCCCTCTTTGTACTCTTGGTCTATTGATTCTTTGGAATTCATTACCTGGGAGTTTGTTTGTGTTCATAATTGAGATGAACACTTTGGTTGGTTGCTTTGGGATGGTGTTGGAGTGTGAGTATGTGATGGTGGTTTGTTGGTATCATTGGGATTTGTTGGATGAACTAACTGTGCTACTATTGATTATATTCGGGTTCATTACCCCTGTGATTGGACTCTGGTCCCTGTGATTGGGTTGATTACCCCTGTGATTGGACTCCAGTCCCTGTGATTGGGCTTTTGCCCCTGTGATTGGGTTCATTACCCCTGTGATTGGACTTCGGTCCCTGTGATTGGACTACGGTCCCTGTGATTGGGTTTTTACCCCTGCGTACCGGTTTTCCGGATTTGACT
>NXFB01001146.1:0-13705 GCA_002525835.2 Ipomoea batatas
AATAAACCAAGCCCACACCCAATATCCCCATCAAACTACATTTACCGTAATGTAGTCATGCCGCATCAATGTCAATGTATACACACATTGTAGGTGACAATGTGTGAGGGTAGGTATCAGCCATAATGGAGTCTATGATATCTCTACCGTGTATCTTTGAATTCCCACCCTAATAATACCTAATTTAATTATGTCAAACCCACATATATCATACCATCAAATTAGCCAGCTTAATTTGACAAATTTTGGCTACTTTACATCATCCCTGCTGCACCAAGAGGATTATGTTCCTTAATATTGGTAAACGTAATTAGAGTTGACTTAAATGTAGGTGGTGAAATATTTGATTTACTTATATATATATATATATATATATATATATGGACACACTCTAATGAGAACAAGTGCCCAGGAGAGAAATAAGAACCATTTATAGCTGTTCACGTATCCAGATCCACGAATCAGATGTAATTTAAAAAAAACGACGCGATGGCATTTTCGTACATAACTCAAACTTTTGTGCAAGTAAATGTGTTATAAGTGCATATAACTGGTGCACCTTTGCAAGTAAAATCACTTATAAGTGCACCTATTTTTACTTACAAGTGCAAGTAAGTTACCTTGTTAACATTCGTGCACCTAGATGCACCTAATTATAACGTTAGGTGCACTTAGTATTGATGCTCAGTGTAAATTTTACTTGCACCTGTAATACATTTTACATGCACTTGTAATACATTTTACTTGCACTTGGTGAACTGTATGAAATTGCTACTTGCACTTGTAATACATTTTACTTTCACTTCGATGTTCAATTATTTACGAAAATCCCACCGCATTTTTTTATAAGAAGTGTTTATGATCCATTAGATCTAGACACATGGACGGATGACATGAGTTCTCATTTCTCTCTTGGGCAAGTGGTTCTCATTTGAACGCAATCATGTTTGTGTGTGTGTGTGTCCCAAAATGGAGGTTCACAGGTTATTACAGCCATCTAGAGTGCTCCCGCCGGCGAAATTCTTGGGACCTGGATTATTGAGGTATTTATCTACCCTGAATAATCTTCCTTGGTTATTGATAGAGGATTTCAACGATATTATGAGAATTGAGAAGAAGGTAGGGCGGGTGTCCCATTTGGAGTGGCTAAGGAAAGGGTTTTGTGAGGCGGTGAGAGATAGTGGGTTAGGTGATTTTGCATTTCATGGCTATCAACTAACCTGGAAGCAAGGGAGAAGGAGAAGTTGGATAGGGTGTTGGTTTTGGGTCCATGGCGTGACATGTTGTTGGAAGTAAGGGCTTGGTCGGTCGAAGGGGTGTAGTGACCATATGCCTCTTCTTTTGGTAACTCAGATAGTTAGCCGTAAGTACTATGTTTGACGCCTTAGGTATGAGAATAGTTGGGGTTGAATTCCAGAATGCAGGGGAATCGTGGAGAAAGTGTGGTATCAATTATCCTCTGTGTCGATTTGGGACTGCCTGGGTTTGTGTGGAAATGAGCTTTGTGTTAGGGTCAAGGGAGAAATAAGGGTGAATTAGAGTAGTTGAATTGCTATAAAATTAGAATGAATAAGCTACTACGTATGAGAAGGGATGAAGTGGGGTTGCGACAATTTGATGAGGTTCAAAATACATATCTATCTTTGATTAAATCGCAAAGTGATCGATGATGTCAGAGAGCGAAAGAACTCTGGTACAGTGGAGGGGATAGTAATACACGTTACTTTCACTCCTCTATAAGGGCCGGTGGCAAAAAAATTATATTTATGCTTTGCGGGATTCCAGTGGCCTTCTAGTCTCTGATGAGGAGGGTAAAGTGGTTATTATGGTTGATTATTTCTAAAATATGTTTTCTACAGAGGAGAGAGATAATTGACCTGTGTTGGATTGTATTCGTAGGCATATTTCGGAAGCCCAAAATGATGACCTGTTGCGGTAGGTTACGCCGGAGGAGGTCCGAGCCGTGGCCTTTGCTATGTATCCAGACAAGTCCCCAGGTCCTGATTGATTGTCGCCAACATTATTTCAAACTCACTGGGATGTCGTTGGTGTTGAGGTAGTCCTTTTTTGCCAAACTTGTCTAAATACTAGTGTTTTACCAGCTTGTGTCAATGTTACTCATATTGTACTTATTCCAAAGAAAAAACAGCTTGATCTCATGTCTGATTTTCGCCCTATTTCACTTTGTAATGTTGTTTATCGCATTTTGGCGAAAGTTTTAGCAAATAGATTCACGGGGTGTTAAATTATGTATTTTCTTGTGTACAAACGACTTTTATTTCGGGGAAGTCAATTGTGGATAATGTTCTTATCGCATTTGAATCTGTCCATGCCATGAATCAAATGAAAAGAAAGAAAGGGAGTTTTGGAGCTTTAAAGCTAGATATGAGTAAGGCATATGACCGGGTGGAGTGGGGATTTCTGGGAAGGGTTATGGAGAGGTTGGGTTTTAGTGAGCAGTGGGTGCGGCTCTTGAAGGCTTGTGTGTCCATATTGCATTATATAGTTTTTGTTGAGGGTAAGGAGTGGGGGTCGATAAATCCTTCTAGGGGTTCATGGCAGGGGATCCTCTAATCTTTCACCTTATCTCTTTATCAATTTGGTTGAAAGTCTGAGTGAGATCTTGCGAGTGAGTGAGGCAGATGGGGCTTTGCATGGGATTTGCGTCGCTAGAGGGGCACCTAGAATTTCCCATCTTTTTAGTGTTGATGATTGTTTGTTTTTCTTTTGAGCAAATAGTCTTGAGGCGGGATGTATTAACGAAATTCTTCGAGAGTATGATCAGGCTAGTGGGCGAAATAAATTTGACTAAGTCTGCTATAAATTTTAGAAATAATGCTGATAGGGAGGATAAGGAGGCTTTTTGTGAAATATTGGGCATTCATGAACAGCATATTTGGGGGAGTTATTTGGGTCTCCCGGGGTATGTGGGTAGGCGTAGGCGGGAGATTTTGAGTTTTGTCAAGGAGAATATGCGTGGTAGAATTCTCCATTGGGGTAATCGATTCCTCTCTCGGGGTGGGGGGTGAGAGTATTCCAAATTATGCCATGAATGTTTTCCTCTTTTTGCTAGTGGTACTACCTTTTGGGATGTGGATTTGGTAAGGGATATTTTTTTCCCTAGAGATAGCTCTCTCATTTTGAGTTTTCCTACCTTCTCATTGTCTATGCATGACTCTTTGTTTTGGGCTGGGGAAGAAAATGGTATGTATTCGGTGCGTAGTGCATATAGATTAGCTCGGGGCTTGTGTGTGGACAATGGGAACTGTGAGTGGACTGGAGTATGGAAATTGAAGCTGCCGCCGAAAATAAAATGTTTTTTCTGGACCTTGTGTAATATGAAACTCCAATAAAGATGCTTTGATTGTTATATAGGTGTATTGTTATCCTATGTGCCCTTTGAGTGGAAATGAGGCTAAAACTGCAGTTCATATCTTTGCGAATTGTAGTTTTGCTCATGAGTGTTGGAGAATATGATCTTAGATAGCGATTGGGGGATGGGGTTCATGGATTCGGTCCAAGGTTGGGTTGGCGAGATGTAGACGACGTTGTCGAGGGAGATGTGTGAGAAGGTGGTGGTTATTTGCTGGGCTATTTGTGAAAACCAGAACGATATGGCATGGAATAATCCGTGTAAGGATCCCGCATCTTCGGTTCGTCATGCATTCGGTTTTGTGAATAATTGGAAAGCTATCCATTCTATATTCTTAGCCAAAGATGTCATATTGTTATGCAGAATGGGCAGGGGCAGTGGTGCCCTCCTCCTTCTCAGTTTTTGAAGGTAAATATTGATATTGCTATGGACTTTGTCAATAGGAAGATGGGCTTTGGGTGGGTGGTCCGAGATGATGAAGGGGCGGTGGTAGGGGTAGCTATGCGGTGTATTGAGGGCTTGTTTTCAGTAAGTGAGGTGGAAGCTATGGGTGCTCGGGATGCCCTTAGTTGGTTAAAGAGAAGAGGTTGGCGGCAAGTGATAATTGAGACTGATGGTTAGGTTGTCACAAAGGCGGTGCAGCAGGGTGGTAACTCTACTCCTTTTGGTGGTTTGATAACTAAGATTTGTGTCCTCTTGCAACAGCTCGAGTCGGTTTCCTTTGGTTTTGTTCGTCATGAATTTAATATGCCGGCTCATGTTTTAGTCAAGAAATCTCTTTGTATGACAAATAGTGAACTGTGTGAATTTTTTTTATTTTATTCCTCACTGTTTGTCCGGTTTGATTTGTATGAATACTGTTATGGTTGAATGAAGTTTTGAGGCTGCTATTTTTCCAAAAAAAAAAAAATGAAAAAGAAAACAAAAAGGTGCAATATAATTGTAATTAGTGAGATGTGTTACGTTGTATGATAGTCATCACTCATCATCATCTTAAATTAGAAAGAAATGCAATAAATTGAAGGGGCGGGGATCCGATCCGATCCGATCCTAAGATGATGATGATGAATGCACATTGATTAATAGCTGGCTAATCCCAATTAGGACGTATCTATGAATTGAAGAAGTTTCCAAAAAAGCAAGTTAATGTCGCCAGACGCTAGGTCAGCTACCTATTGCTTTTAATTATATATCGCATCCCAGCCCCAGACTAATTTCTCAACGTACGCACGCACGCACGCAATCCATCCACCAAACCAACATTTAACTTTTCTAGGGTCAAAGTCAAACTTTAAGCTACTAAAGGGTGTGTTTGAAAAGTTGGAAAATGACTTCTAAAAAATGTTTTATGGAAAATGAGTTCATTTTCGGTGTTAAGATATACTCTTGAAAACTGTTTGTGTGTGTTTGGTTCATTTTCTGGAAAATGAGTGAAAAATGAATAAAAATGTATAATTATATTTTTTTATTTAAAATATAAAAATATATAAACTAATAATATTTATTAAAAATTAGAACAAAAAATATTTTACAAAAAACGTTGCACGAAACCATTTTCCGTTTTCAGAAAATGACTTCCAGATTTTTTGTCCGGAAGTCATTTTGTGAAAAAATGAGCTCATTTTTCGTGGTCAACAGAAAATATTTTTCTTTGATCACATTTTTCGGATGTTGCCAAACACCAAAAACCCAGAAAATGATTTCCGAAAATCATTTTCCGGGGTACCAAACACACCATAAAGAGCGTTTATTACACTTTCCTTTTGAAAAATTTAAATTATTTAAACTTAAAAAAATTAATTAAACATGGGTTGTTAGATTTTTTATAATAATTACAATTAATTCATTCAAATATGGAGTATGAAGAAAAACTAAATGCGATACACTGAACATGAAAAGGTATAAAAGTATAGTTACACATATGTTAGTGTAATTAACTATTAATAATTGCCTAATAATTATTATGATAATTAAACTAAAAATTGGTCTTTGAATTTATTTTTATAATAATTACAATTAAATTATTTCTAAATTTCCAATATTTATTTTAGTAATAATATAATTACATAAGTCATATTACATATTGATCTTTTTAAGATAATTGTAGACAAACAAGTCATATATTATTCAATTAATTGAGTAATACTTTTGCAATAAACTTATAATCAAATAAATGTACATGTTCAATATTAAAATTTTTTATAATTTCATCTTTATTCTTATTATCTAAATATATAATAAAAAATTTATCTGTGCATCGCACGGGTAATTGGACAATTATTTTCTCTAATTTAAGTAAGGAAAACATCAGAAAACATAATCGGTCCAACAAATTTTATCAATTGCGCTATATAATATTTGATGTTATAATTTATATAATTGTATATTGATCCAAATGTTCTTAAAATATTATAGCAAATCCATTCCGTGCAACACACGGGCAAAAATACTAGTAATAATAAAAACAAAAGAGAAGAAAATACCACTTATATTCTCATAACTACTCAGACTTCCATAAAACTTGGATTGATTACTCTTATATATGCTTATTTAGAAATCATTGTAAGAGCATTATTTGCCCTGTTGAGAACATGTTAGTTCGTCATGTTAGTCGATCAGCAAATTAGGTTGCTCATGTGTTCAAGTTACATAGCAAATTTGGTGATAATTACCAATTGCCACCGCATTTTTTTTTTTAAATCAGAACTATTCCTTCCGATTTTTTTTCAAACTAAGATTAGTTCTTAGTTTTTTCCTAAATACTTGTTCACACATTAACACACACATATATGTTATTTTTGTGCATCAAAGTTGACAAATCAGTTATTGATTTGTAATAAATGGTCACTAAGATTTTGGCAAGACTGACTCTAACTATTTTGAAGACGCTTCCCGTTCAAAAAGGGAAAAAAAGAATTCTAGTTATGATGTTGGATCCCTTGTCCAAGCAGAGGGAGTATATCTCATTCAAGAGAGAAACATTTGAGTCTGAAACATCTGTTTTGATATCCTATAAAAAAAATTAATTATTTGAATGATTATATCTTTGTTTTGGCTGCTTTGCATGTCACAATAACTTACTTATTCACACTATGCTTTGCACGTACTCCTTAATTAAGTACTGATAGAGAATGGTTTCTATGTGCATTAGCTATCTATATATCTTCTCTACTGCCCTCTCTCTCAACAACAATTCCGGAATGAAACATAATTATACAATAAAATAAAATCCTATTATCATCAATCATGATTAATACAAGGAGAAAGCAAAATCTTACATCCTTCAATGAAAACTGTGAATAAAAAGGAAGCTGGCAAAGAAAACAAACATTAATACATATTTTCATTCCTATCTACAGTAATTTCAAACTCTCATGGAAAGTTCGAAAATATATTCCCTTATCCCAAACAATATTTCTATCGTTCCATTCTTGAATTTGATTAACACTCCTCTCGCTGCAAACTTCAACATGCCGAGCCGGATTGAAACCAATTGTCAGAGTACTTTTTCTTTCTTGACTTGTAAAAATAGTCTTCTTTTCGTGGGTTTCCAAATCAATAGAAATTAAATTCGGTCCAAAACCTTCCTTGAAATAAAACTCCTCAACAAGAGGGTAATTATAATTAGTATACCTCATTTCCATATGACCTGAAAACACAAGCAAATCGCCACTAGGATTCCAAAATCCTATCGGATCAAAATATTCATTTTCAAGTATGTTCTTGCTAGAGAAGAAACTTGCTTGTTTATGCCAATTAATATTATTATTATTTTCATCCATTATCCAAATCTCGGTACAGACCTCATTTTCTGTACACGGTTGTGGAAACGTAAAAAGAGCAATACTCTCATTCATGACTGTATAATCAAGGACTTCAACGTTAGAGGGCAATTCAATCTTACCAAAAACCTCATCATCCATATCAAACCAAACCAAATGACCTTTAAAACTCTGCCAATAATATCTTCCTTTAAAATAAAATTCCCTAGTATCGAAAAGAAGATTCAAATGTAAAGAATCGAGAGCCGCATCAATTTGTCTCCAACTCCACACATCACCTTCCTGACTACTAACCATTACAATGTCATGATGACTACCTCCCCTTTCCAAATTTGAATCTTCAAAACTCAAAAGCGTGATAATCTTCCAAGTCATGTTATTAGACAATCCAAATCCAAATTGTATCTGCAGACCTTCTTTGTTAGGTGGTTTTTCGGGTACCTTAATAAAAGGCAAGACCTTGACTTCTCTAGTGAATGGGTTGAATATCAAAACATCAAAAATGATTTCAGGTGAAATGATCTCAGCTATATCAGAGCTAACCAAATCACCTCTGCATAGAATCAGGCATAGCATACCATGACAACACTTGACAAACTTGGTATTTGAATTTATTGGCAGGTGTAGGTATATGCATTCCGCATCATCAAACTCTGATTCTTGGTAAATCAAGTTAAATACTTGATTAGGCCGGGGCTGGGGAACAGTAAAGGCAGGCTCAAAGTCGATAACAGCACATTGGCTTTTTCCCTTTCTAAATTCATATTGTTTATCCATGAATTGATGGTTGTTTTTTATTAAATCATAAAAAAAATTTGCAAACACATTTAAATAGCATAAGAGACTTGACCGGTAACCTCGCCAAAATGTCAATCAGTGTATCCATTGGTAATGTGCAGTCTTCCATTTTCAAAAATCAAACAATTGATCAATTCAATAGAATGCTCGAATCCTGGCTATTTTGAAGCAATAATTGAATACAGGATATGATGTACCTTTAGTCTTCAATAAACAATAGTCTCCTTCAATTCGCCAACTTCAACGGCATTCAATTCAAGAACCTCGAATTGGAGACGATGATGAATACTACAAAACGATGGAGTTCTATCTTATAAAGGAACGGTCGGGTCAGATCAGATCTATTGAAAATGGAGAGAAATACGCGGTTTTCAAGACTACTACGACGTACACACTTAGCTTCAATTCTTTGATAATTCATGCCTATAAAACAACCTAAACATGAAGTTTAATAAATTTATTAAATAATTAAAAATTAAAACACTAATTACTAAATATATTTTAAAATAAAATAATTTTATGAAATTAGATAATGAAAAATAATAAACTCCTTTATCATTTGAAAGCTCATGGCCCCTTAATTCGAGATAAACTCGAAAATACAAGCAAATGGCCACTCGAGTTTCAAAATCGACAAATTATCCCATAATCGGTGGTCTAGGCGGCCGACTAGGCTGCCTAAGCACCGTGCACTCACCGCCTAGTCGGCCGATTAGCTATTGCTTTTTTCTTTCAAATGGGTTATTTCACTCAAAATAATATCATTTTGAGTGAAATAACCCTAAATTGTTCAAACTCTTGATATTTTTTAATAAGTTAATATTTAATGTTTTAGTATTAACTATTAAAGTATTAAATAATTTATAATTATTAATCTTAAAAAATTAAAAAGTTTTAAACAAATTTTTTAAAAAATAAAAAATAAAATTTATTAATATACTGACACCTACGCGCCGATTAATCGCCACATAGGCGCCCTAGGTGCTAGCCGACTCCCGGTACCTAGCGATTTTTTCAACCATGACTATTAATACACATAATTACGCCAATATAATTTGTAATCTGAATCATTCATTTTATCAAATAATTGGTTGGACATTTTTAGTTTCCATTAGGCCTAATTTTATTGGCTCTTATTAATATAGTAGATAGATAATGGATAATAAAATTTAAGATTTGCGATTTTAGGTTGTTGCTTGGTTTAATTTGTTTATATGTTTCGTGTGATGCAAATAATTATTCAAAATTAACTGTTCATTGGATGTGATGTACAACAAATTGTATATGCAACTCTTTTAATTCCGTTTGCATATTGAACTTTGATTAAGTACTGATAGAGAATGGTTTCTATGTGCATTAGCTATATATCTTCTCTACTGCCCTCTCTCTCAACAACAATTCCGGAATGAAACATAACTATACAATAAAATAAAATCTTATTATATATATCGTCCATCAAGGTTGACAAAAGGGGAAAGCAAAACCTAATTACATCCTTCCATGAAAAAGTGTGAATAAAAAGGAAGCTCGCAAAGTAAACAAACATATATCAATACATATATTTCCATTCTTAGCTCGCTATAGTGATTTCAAACTCTCATGGAAAGTTCGAACATATGTTCCCATATTCCAATCAATATTACTACCGTTCCATTCTCCTCTCGTTGCAAACTTGAACATGCCCAGTCGGATTGAAACCAATTGTAAGAGTACTTTTCCTTTCTTGACTTGTAAAAATAGTCTTCTTTTCGTGTGTTTCCAAATCAATAGAAATTAGATTCGATCCACAACCTTCCTTGAAATAAAACTCCTCAACAAGAGGGTCATTGTAATAGGAATTATAATTAGTATACCTTACTTCCCTAGGACCTGAAAACACAAGCAAATGGCCATTCGGATTCCAAATTCCTATCGGATCAAAATATTCATTTCCAAGTATGTCCTTGCTAGAGAAGAAACTTGCTTGTTTATGCCAATTAATATTATTATTATTTTCATCCATTACCCAAATCTCAATACATACCTCATTTTCTGTACACAGTTGTGGAAACGTAAAAAGAGCAATACTATCATTCATGACTGTATAAAGATCAAGGACTTCAACATTAGAGGGCAGTTCAATCTTACCAAAAACCTCATCATCCATATCAAACCAAACCAAATGACCTTTAAAACTCTTCCAATAATATCTTCCATTTAAATAAAAATCCCTAGTATCCAAAAGGAGAGGCAAATGTAAAGAATCGAGAGTCGCATCAATTTGTCTCGAACTCCACACATCACCTACCTGACTACAAACCATTACAATGTCATGATGAATACCCCCCATTTCCAAATTTGAATCTTCAAAACTCAAAAGCATGATAATCTTCCAGGTCATGTTATTAGACAATCCAAATCCAAATTGTATCCGCAGACTTTCTTTGTTAGGTGGTTTTTCGGGTACCTTAATAAAAGGCAAGACCTTGACTTCCCTAGTGAATGGGTTGAATATCAAAACATCAAAAATGATTTCAGGTGAAATGATCATAGCTATATCAGAGCTAACCAAATCACCCCTGCATAGAATAGGGCATAGCATACCATGACAACACTTGACAAACCTGGTATTTTCTTATGCTATTGTTTTTGTATATTTTCTTATGAATTTATCTTTTATATATATATTATTTTAATTAGATTTATTATAATATGTGTTACTTTTTAGGATTTAAAACTTTAGTTTAAAAAAGTCTGGTTAATCGGTGAACCGACCGATTAACTGAAAAAAACTTCGATTCGGTTAATTCGGTAATACAAAATTTGATTCGGTTAACAGTTAAAGTTTAAAAAACTTCGGTTAAAACAGTTCGGTTAACCTGTAACCCTTCATCTATTCCGATTAGTCTAGGGTTCGAAAAATATTTTTTTTAGGCTATGATATTCATGAGATGATCTCTCGATACTTCAAGAGGATTTTTATAAGTAAGAAGAGTTATTAATAAGCTGCGATCATACGTGCCGGTCACGAACCGTAAGAATTTTTTAAATGTGTGTTCGGTCCCGATTGTCCTAGGGAATGGATTAGTAGGCACCATACTATTAACCTTGAATTTCCTAATTAATTAAATTAGCCCATATTAGTGAAAATTTATTTCGATCGTAGCATCGCTGTATTTCACGATGTACCGAGCATTGTCCAATTTTAGGGGTTAATGACGAGATTATTTTTAGAATAATTTTGGTATCGAAATTTTCCCGAATTAAATTATATTCCTCCGAACTTTTATCTGATTTAGCCCCTAACTGTCCAAGGCAAGTCTTATTCTCTAAGATTCACCATACACACCATGGGGTTGTGACAAGTGTCACACTTATTTACCATATGGTAATTAATAATTATTTGTCATAAAAGAGTATGGGATAAGCCATGCTAGTTAACTTAAGCTCCAAGTCACCCTTTCCCACCCCCTTGGCCGAAATTAGTGAAGGAAAAAGAGAAGGAAAAATTCCATCTTCATCTTTGTAATTCAAGGAAACTCCATAGCTAAACCCTTCACAAGTGCTTCCATAATAGGTAAAACTTTGATTTTATTCGGTTAAAATGGCTAGAATCCTCTCCTAGAACTTAATTTTAAGCTAAGAATTCTTGAAAATGTTGTTATGATGATCATTATTTAGGATCTTCGGTGGAAAGTTGAAGAAAGGGATCACAACATTTTCTACGGTAGTAAAAGCTACTTGAGAGGTAAGGAATCCCTTAAGTCGGCTTAGTCACTTGAAAATGGACAATTGCTAGTGAACTATGGGACTAGGAATTTTATGTGAAAATTATGTGTTAAGTTTGAAGATCTCTTAGTTGGCTCAAGAGACTACTCTTTGAATTTTTAGTAATTTTTGTATACATGTTCATAGCTAATATATGCATGTATATGTTATATTTATGTCCATATAGACTTATATTCATGAAAATATTGGAAAATCAAGTCGTTACCACACGAGTTTTGCTGCCCGAAGTTGGCAGAATTTCATGGACGCGACCCCGGACGCGCGTCCACTGTGCGTCCAGTAGGCGGGACCAAGGCCGAACGGCAGGACGCGGCACGGACGCGCGCGTTTGTCGTGCATCCGGTGGTGCGGACTTCGGCGCGACCACGACGCGCGGATCTGTTTTCGAGTGTATTGTCTTCCAGAATTTTTGATCTTGAATGATATGATGTTTGAAGGGCCTACGGGCAACTGAATTCAAGTTATGAAAGGGCAAACTTTGTTTTGGAAATTATGTACATCAATTTGGTAGAAAAATCTTGTTTTTAAGGAACAAGTGTGACCCTTGTCACTTGAGAAATTTATGTTGAAAAGTCATTGACAAATATGAATATTTTGGAAATATATTTTGAAAGAAATAGTCGTTTTGAGACATTATGTGTAAAATTACTATTTAAATCCAGGAAAGAAAGAATGTTTTGAAAACCTTAGTTTCTGGATAAGTTGTGGAGGACTTGATTAACCCACGGGAAGGCTTAATTGCCATAGCCCAGCGGTTGCTGAGATGATTGACCTGCGGGAGGCTTGAGTGCCGTGGCCCGAGGTTGTTGAGATGATTGACCTGTAGGAGGCTTGAGTGTCGTGGCCCAAGGTTGTTGAGATGATTGACCTGCGAGAGGCTTGAATGCCGTGGCCCGAGGTTGTTGAGATGATTGACCTACGGGAGGCTTGAATGCCGTGGCCCGAGGTTATTGAAAGAAAGTTAAGAAAACACTCCAAAAAGGCCTCACACTTACCCAGGGGGAAACTAAGTGAATTCTAACTATGAAAATTTAGTTACTCCGTAACTATGCTAAAGAGTAAAATGTCACGAACTTTGAGCACTGATGTGTGCTGCTGAACTCTCGTTGAGATAAAAATGATGAAAATTCCTGGAAATGAAAAGTATTATATGTTGATTCAACTCGTATACTCTACTATATTTTTACTGTTGATAATCTGGTTGCAGGTAGATTTTCAACTCATGGGTGAAGCTTACAGCTCTCAAATTATTATATTTTCAAAACCTTTGTTCACTTTTGAGTGACAATGGATTTCCTTACTTAGCCGTCGTGCTAACTACACTTCATTATGTCCTTTATCAGATGCAGTCTAGCGTGTGCTCTTGCAGCCCCGGGAACTCTGGTGGCTCATCAGAGTTCATGTTCCCTATTATAGACTATGATGATTATGTACAGCACCTAGCGAGTGACGACCCGCATACTCCCGGCTTCACTCCTGATCCTCCAGTTCCGGCTTATGCTCTTGATCTTGTTCCTGCTCCTGTTCACCCAGATGTACATGTCTGTCCTCCTGCCCCCGGTAGTCCATGGTGTTCCATGGATGTTATTCAGGCGAGTTACGGGTTCTACCCCATCGAGGTCTTAGCGGGGAGCAACCCTCTTGAGTACGTTGTTCACTACCTTTATCCGTGGGACCCTAGTCCTCCGGATTATCTTGATGAGTGGATGATGGTAAACAGCCCATGTAACTTCCTAGACCACATCACCTGGTTTGAGGGCGAGTGGCACCTTGTTTGCGGCACGTACACTGGCCTAGTGTACCGCTCACTAGAGTAGGTTGTGTCTCAGAGGAGAAGTTAGAGCTGACCTTTTTGTGTACATATCTTTTGTAGCCATTGTAGTTCCAAGATGGCTAGTAAGGTCGGGAATAGCCCAAACTCTTGTTCTAATGGGCCTTAAGAAACTTTTGTACATATTAGTAGCAAGTATGGCTACTCTTTTGT
>NXFB01001147.1:5203-16791 GCA_002525835.2 Ipomoea batatas
TTAATAATATTAATCTGAATTATCTTAACCATCTATTTGATTAAATAATTCATCTGAACCATCCATTTGATTAAATAATTTGACCGCCATTTTTTCTACCCATTTTAGGCCTAACTCTCTTTGGCTCTTATTAGTATAGTAGATATCCATGCCTCGTTAAAAACCTCGTTAGAAAAACCCGGTGGGAAAAACCTAGCCGAGGGAAAAAGAGTACATGATATGTCTAATTATATGTTGCACTAGTTGCCTCATTAAAAACCTTACGCTAAGAAAACCTAGTGGGAAAAAACTTAGCTAAGGGAAAAAGAGTACAACTATAACCCCAACATAAACTTCAGGGCATAATATTCATGATTCATTATGCTCCCCCTGAAGATAACATTTCTACAAATCCCTTATTTTAAACTTCCAAAATGTAGAGGGATTTTGTGAACAATCATGTTCAATTATCAATGGGGTGAATATATTTCATAACAATTGCGTGACTCTTTTAGAGCTCACATGGGTATAATACCGACATCATAATGTCTAGTAAAATATTTTCATAATATACCCATTCATTGATAATTGGTGCAACACAATCTTTATTGTCTCCTTTATAAGACAATGGGGGTAAATTATAATACAACCAATTTTGGTACTTGGTATCCTAGGGATATAGTAATAGCAAATACACAAGTAGCCCATTATATAATTGCTTGTCTAAATAGCCCATCAAAAATCATTTATTGGCTAACTGGTGTATAGATTTCCATTAAGGAAATACTCGATCATTAAATCGAGATAATACTTAGCTTTTCCAAGCTTTTCATTTCAAATCCCCGTCTTTAGACATGAGCTAACATCATTAAGCTCTTTATTTATTTTATTGATGTTTATACCATCAATATTGACTGAGATGTTCATTAGTAACTCTTTATTAAACACACAATGGCACATATTATTCCTTCTTCACGAGGATAATAACTCCATTCGCAACTCTTTAAAGTGTACATAATGACACATAATATATTCATATTTATATTCCTTCTTCAGAAGGGAAAAATACTCAGTCTGTTTCAGGTCATATATAAACCTTAAAATCCATCATGGATTTTCAAATATACTGTCCAATGACCCATCTTTATGTGGTCATGATATTTATTAACTACATAATTCACTGCCAATGACATTAATCAGCGAAACTTATTGTCATCCATTTATGATGAGAATATGGGAGAGTATATCAATTATGGGTATCTGTGTAAACTCATGAGCTCCAAGCCTTTTTATCACATAACATTATTATTCTCTTTCGTACCAACACCCATTCAATGGTGTGTACATATATCATAGAGAATAGCGAGCTGAGCTATTTGCCTTCCTTAATTGCTCCTTTTATTTATCAAATGATTAGGCCAGTTCTTGTGCCTAACTGATAAGTGCAAAATATACCACTTTTATAAGGTTGTTCATGGATCGTTTAGTATACAAGTTAAAGCTTTTATGAATGTTTTAGTATTAAACTGCATTAGAATGCTTTGTATTGTCTTAGTACCCGTTCCACACTTTACCGTTTGTTTTGTAGGTAAAAAGAAGTGTTTAAAGGCAAGAAATGGCGATGTTTCGGAGAAGAATCACAAACCGAAGTTGGAAGGCAAAATAGGCATTGGACGCGCTCTGGACGCGCGTCCAAGTCGGCGTCCAAAAAAATGCCCGCAGAAGTTCGAAAATCAGAGCAGAGTTCTGATGGACGCGCGCGTCCACCCTTCAGCCGAAAAAATAATCTACGGCCGCAAATGCGGACGCGGGGCAGACGCCCGCGTCCGACTATGCGCCATAGCGCACAGTCGCGGGGCGGACGCCCGCGTCAAAATCACCTCGCGTCCGGACGTGCGTCCGACCCGCGTCCAGCGGCTCGGGCAGCCCATTTNTAGTCTAGTTGCCATGAGAATGGGGCTATGGACTAGATGATGGGCCAATGACCACGAGAGTGGCGTTGGCATAGTTGTCTTGCCTCATTTTCATTATCTAAGTGTTGCTAGCCTAGTATCTTAGGAAATCACGGATACCTATATGAGTTGCAAGGTCCAAATCCTCATTTCCAATTAATTGTTTCCTTTTTTTGTTCCTTATTTTCATTATGTTTGATGCACCTTTCTTACTATGTTTGGGTTAGCTTTCAAACACTAAACACTCTTGTGCTTAATTCCCTTACCACTTGAATTCTCTCCTTGCCATCCTTTGAGAATGATACTCGGAAATCTTTCCGTTTTAACATCTATTCCTTTCCATCCACCACGACTAACTCTGGATCCAGATAGAGCAATTTATACAGGTAATTGAGTTGTCGACAACATTTTCATAATTTTCACCCATATCCATAATAATTTATGGCAATTTCAAAATCAACCAGATGATAAACATTTCCCATCAGTATTCAAATCTGGTCGTTTCACATCCAGTATTAATTATTTGGTGCACCACTGGGTATTTCGTCCTTTGACGAATGTCTCTTTTAGACATCATTGATAGATATATCAATATATATATATTTGGCAAGAATTAATAATCTACTGAACATTCAGTTCAGTCAATCTAGTATGTGGATTTTTTTTTAAGATCTTTTCATTTCATGAAATTTTCTCGGCATTCAAAATTTTAAAAAAATCTGGGCATATATCTCCCCTTAATGCCGTGAAATGATCTTCATGCAGTCAGCGTATCAAATGATCATATATCATGGGCTCTAGGTTTTTATACAATACATGGATATTTATAATCGACATGTATACATAGTTTTATTTAATAGCCCGTAGAGATACGCAATGATGTGAAAATATAATAGACTGCATATTAATAAAACACAGAATTTGGGAAATGTTCAACTTTTACCACGTACTAGATGTAAATAGGGGATATTCATTGTATGCAGTATGTCAGATTTTAAAAACAGTAGTATATCAAATTTTATCTCCCCAATATATAATTTCTATTTAAGCATGCTTCATATGGGAGACTACAGTTTGACATATATACGATGTCTAATAAATTATTAATTCAAATATGACATTTCAATATTTAGCCCAAAGTGACCCAATTGCTCATGTCATAATTTAAAATAATTTTGGTCTTTAAATCGCAGCGTACTATATATTTCAACGTATATGCAATCATATAATGTATATGATCAAATAGATAAAGCATATACATAATTTAAGAGCAATAATTTGGCAAACCAAAGTGGAATTATAATTAAGGCATATACGATTCCACATAATTTCATAAAATGCCAAAATAGTTTTAATCAAAATTAAAGCAATTAAAGTGAAAGCCACTTCACTTTTATAATAGGTTATCAATCCATTTTCTCAATTTATGAGAAATCATTATTATTATCATCACATATTCAGGATGATATAATCAGCTTGCCAAATCTTAAAATCATTCAAATTAGTAAACTTTTAGTTTACAATAAGATTGGCTTCAATGGCATTCATTCTAGTGCAATATAAACATGAGGAAAGACAGGGGAATTTTCCAATACACATTTCTTCCCAAATATTGCCTTTGTAATTCAGAGGAATTATCAATTCCTTTATTTTATAGTCTCAACATTACATTCGTCATTACAAATATTCAAATTCAATAAATTTCTATGAGACTTCGGAGGGAACAACGCATTACAATTTTCAATAAATTTGTTCCTCCAGGCAATAATATATTGGCTCATTTAGAGCTTTCAATCATTTCGTACTACCAAAAATTGAAGTAACAAATTCCTCATTTTCAATGTGCAGAAACACTTTGCACTTTTAACCATTGTATGTGTGATTGCACAATCCACAACACATACGTTTTTCTCATTTTTCTTGATCCAATCAAGAATGATGATGCATTTATTTGCTTCTTTGAAGCGGCATATATCTTTCAAGGATTAAGCATCACACGATTTATCACGATTCACATCCAATTTATCCATATGGTATTTGGAGATAGCATATGCCAAATACACATGATTATACATTTTATCCCATGATTTTGATAAACATATCAAAATAAATTTCATTTATAACATATGGGATAAACTTTATGGCTTATAGTACAATATTTATTATGCCAAATTTTATTTCATGCTAATTCACATGGCCATAGCATAAGAGAGCAATTTGTGACACAAAATTAATTGTCACATAATGTTCATAGCATTTATCATAAAATATATGAAATGGTAATATTTAATATGCTTATTGCAATATTTTATATTTCAAATGCTCTCATAATTGAATCATTAATTTGGATGCAAAATATAGATCATATGTTCATCTAAATCATGCCAAATAATATATTACTAGTGTACATAATAATCATTTGTACATACTAGTCTATCATATAAATGTATACGGCATGAATAATATTTTATCATATTAAAATATGATGAGGCGGCAAACCTTAACGGAGTATTGTCAAAATCTCCGAAGTTATATTCCAACATTCCAGTGTACTGCCGCACGCTTAGTAGTTCCCTGCCATCATCAAAATAATATACAATTATTTCATGTCAATAGTAGCAGGGTAATAGTATGATTCGTAGTAGTGAAATGGTAGATTAGTAGCATATGGATTCATTCCATATTTTCCTCCCAACTTTTTCCCTTTTGTCTTTTTCTGATTTTCCGATTCTCTGTCTCCTTTTCCTTTTCCTTTCCTTTTCTTCTTTTGTTTGTCTCTTCCTCCTTTCATCAATCAACATCAGCAACACAACCCATTCATCATCATCAATCAGTAACAACAGCAACGATCACCATGCCATCGCCATTCACGCCGGAGAGAACACGTCGACGCCTTACGCTGGAGAAAAACCATGGATAGTTGCTGCTGTTTTGATTTCCATCGGTCAAGAAGGAAATCGACCGAGAAGGAGCGCCGGTCGTCTACTGTTGTACGCCAAATCTGTTCAGCCGTCGAAGGAAGAAATCTCGCTGGTCACGATATGCTGCTGGCCATTGCCGTCATCAACCACCACCATAACGGTTCACAGTCGGCGAGAGGAGGCAGAGGGTAAAGCCGCCCGGAGGAAGAACACCTTCACCTAGAGGAGAAAAACTACGAAACAAGTGTGGAGTAGATTCATGGCCCCTCCTCCTATTATCTTCAGAGATACACTCTGGATATCTTTTCCTTCTATCAATCAACAACAGTGGCACAACCCAGCATCACATGCGAGTCGGAATAATATTGCCGAAGCTGTTGCTGCCGGAGGTTGCTCACATGCATCACTGGCTTTCACAATCACACACTCCACTTTGTTTTTTCATCCTTTCTCTCTCTCTCTCTCTTGCTTTCTTAATAAGGAGCATGGTTCCATATTTACTGTTAAGAACATTTGTTATTACATTTTGATGATATCAAATGATAGGAATTTTAGATCCTAATTATTTTATATTTTAGACTTAAGATTTATTCTGCTCAAACATTCGAATCCAACCGAATGGTACCTCGAGTGCTAACAACTCTGTCTATTCGAATGTTAACTCGAGAGGTCAGCCGCAACAAAGATTCGAAGAGTAACCCGAGTGGTTAACTCTCGGATGGTTCAAGATTGAAGACTGAAGACTAAAGATTTGAAAAGTAGAGGATTCAAAATCGAAAGGTGGCAAAGGTCGAATGCTGGAAGGGCCTACCTTTCGAAATGTTCGTAAGACCAAATAGTAAAGTCAACTATTCGTAACCAAAAGTTGCAAAAGGTCAAAAGTATGAAGGACCTACCTTTTGAGGAGTTAAAGGGACGAATGGTAAAGTCAACCACTCGTATCTGAGACGTAATAGGTTTAAGGTCTCAAAGCGTTAACCTAATGGCAAAAGGGTCAAATAGGCCCATGTACTACCATTGATTGTTCATCTAGCACCATGAACTAAAATATGGTCCATCTAGGCCATTATACTCTTAATAATTTTTCATCTAGCATTTTTAGCCTATTTCTAACAAGTTACCCATCTAATTTGATGACATGGAAAAATAAAATTAGAAAAAATGATGACATGTTATTTATGTGGATGTTTTGGATTATTTCTACCCTATTTCATTTTGGTACCTAACTTTGTTATTTTTATCAGTTTTGGTCCTTCTGGCCAAATTGATGGTAAAATGTTGCAGAATTTTATATTTTAAGGACAAAATCATTATCCCAATGAAAGATCTTCAATATCTAAACAAAATAAAAATCATATTAAGAGAAAAATAAGGATTTGTCAATCGTCGATGCTATAAATCTCATAGATCTCTATCCAGTTTCTGTCTATCTTCCCCATTATTTGCGCCGATAAAACACCTATAAATATGATTTTACAGTGATTTTGTTTAGATAATGATGACGTTTCATTGAGATGACGATTTTACCCTTAAAATATAAAATTCGACAACATTTCACCGTCAATTTGGCCGGAAGACCAAAACTGATAAAAAATTATAAAGTTAGGGACCAAAATTGAAAAAATGTAAAGTTGTACACCAAAATTGATAAAACTCAAAAGTCGTGGGACTAAAAGTCATATTAATTCTTAAAACTTTATATAGCAATTTTGATTTCTACCCTATTTCATTACAAGAAATTATTTTTTTCATTAATGAAATAGGGTAGAAATCATCCAAAACATCCACATAAATAACATGTCATCATTTTTTCTAATTTTATTTTTCCATGTCATCAAATTAGATGGGTAACTTGTTAGAAATAGGCTAAAAATGCTAGATGAAAAATTATTAAGAGTATAATGACCTAGATGGACCATATTTTAGTCCATGGTGCTAGATGAACAATCAATGGTAGTACATGGGCCTATTTGACCCTTTTGCCTAACCTAATTATCCATTCGAAAGGACTGCTCGAGACATTCTCTGAGCTATACAGTCAAAAACCTTAAAGTTTGAGCATATGTATCCAAGGAATGAAAGGTCCTTAGGAACATATCTCAATGGAGATATTCCTTTAATGCCCTGACAATTTGTGCAGAACAAAAAGCAACGTTCAGCGCAATATAAGTCTTTAATGGTTGGAAAATCTGACATGCTCACCTACTCTCCAGATTACTCGCTGGTCTCTACACGCTGGTCCATAGGTGTTTGAAATTGGTTCTCCCTCCAACGAAGCTATTTCAACATGCCTATAAATACCCTCTTCAAAGTAAGAAGAAGGTATTGGTCATTTTTAAAATTTCTAAGTGTTCATAAAGCTCTAAACATTCTTGCAACCAGTGATTGAGAAAGATAAACAAATGCTTAAACATTCATATCCAGATTTAGTGACTTGTGCTGCTCTCAAGTGAAAATCCAGATTCAAGAGCCAAGATCTCTAGTTGGAAAAAGAAGAAAAATCTTTTCTTCAATCTTTGTAATTTCTATTCGGTAGAAGTAGAAAGAGGTGGAGTAAACTCACGTTGAGTTGAAAAAACCTGGTGAAGGTGTTCACGGCTAGCTTTGTGTTCAAAGCGTGAACATCAGGGGTGCTGTACTGGTGATAGTGCAAAGCTCCTTAGGGTTTAAGGAGAAGAGTGGAGTAGATTGGTTATAACCGAACCACTATAAAAATCTCCCCCTCTCTCTCTCTCTCTCCTTCTCTCTCCCTCTCTCTTTATACATTATTTACTGCTCTACATTGCATAAGTTCAACCAAACTTAAGAATTTGGATAAGATTAAAATCACGTGCAAAAAGATTCAAAAAGGGTTAATATAATTTCTGTTGTGCATACTCTTGAAACATTAAATCTGCCTCTCGGTTGATTTAATGAGTCGTAAAAGTCTTTAAAAATATACAAGTTTATTCACTCCTCTCTCTAGACATGCACCCAAACCCTCACGGGGACCAACAAGTGGTATCAGAACAAGTAACCTTAAACAGTGAACTCTCGAGTATATTGCCTAATGATCTCTTTTCAAAGACAAAATTGATTTTCCCTTTGCACTTATTATTTTCTGATAACATGGATCATCATACTTCTAAAAACCTTATATATAATTTAAATAAATTTGATGATTGAAAGGTGCATATGCAGGCGCACCTCTCGGCTCTCCACGATGAGATGTGGGAAGTCATAACTGAAGGTCCAGTGCAAATCATGATGATCAATGCCAACCAAGCAGCATAAGGACTTGATGCACCTGAGTATGTGGCCAAGCCAAGGCTCACATGGTCTATAGAAGATCGGATAAGGAATAACTTGGACAACATAGCCAACGACATTCTTTTCAAAATAGTTGACGACACACTATTTCCCAAGATCAGAAAGTGCAAGACCGTCAAGGAAATCTGGAATATTCGTATGCAGATTAGCGAAGGGACGCACAAGTAAAAGAGAGCAAGTTCACGATTGCGATGACGAAGTTCAAGGACTTCCGAATGGGCAATGGCGAAAGCATAGCTAAGATGGACACTCGGTTCATGACGCTCCTAAGAGAAGTGGCTGACTTAGGAAAGGAGCTGAGCTAGAAGGAGATCAACTTGAAGATTCTCCGAGGTCTACCCAAGTCATGGCCTCATGGGAAATGAAGGCCATTGTCATGATGGATCATCGAGAACTCAAGGCCATCCAAACTTCATAGATATTTAGTGACTTGAAGACCTACAAGATCGAAAGGGAACCGAGACAGGAGGATGAAGCATAACCTTAGAGTGTAGCGTTTGTTGCTGACAACAGGCCTGAACTTCGTCTAGGAAATTTAAAAGGTTAATGAGCAGTTTTTTAACTAACGAGCAGTTTGCCATGTTTGCCAGGAAATTTAAAAGGTTAATGAGGAAAAACAATCTACAAGGTTCCCCATCCACACCATATTCCTCAAACTGGAGAAACTCTGAGAGGGTAAACACCTCGAAGAATAGGGACTTCGAGGAGTTGCAGGCACTATGCTACAATTGTAAGAAGTCGGGGTACTACAAGGCAGAATGTCCATATCCAGTGGTTCGGAAGCATCAAGACCAACCGAGGAGTGCCGGGAACAACAACTCGAGGAGTACTCCAGAGAGACGAGTGGAAGAAGTGCCAACCACTCGGCTAGTCACTCGAAGGGTGATAGGAGGAGGAAAACACTTATGACCGAAGAGTCAATCGGGAAGGTGACAACCAAGCCATGCACCTCTAGCTCAAGTTCTGAGAGCGAAAACTTAGGAGATGAGAAGGAACTCATCTGCCTCTACATCCAACATGATTCAGACAAAGACTTATGCTTAATGGCTAAGGATGAAGAGGTAGATTCTCAATCTTCTTCTACACAATGTGAGTCTGATTCTAGCTGTAATGAAGATCCTGTGGATTCGGTTTTCAAACTAATGAAGGGCTTCAAATATGTGAAAAACACTCAAGCCAAACTGAAAGAAGAAAATGTTCAACTATTGGCTGAACGCAAATATCTCAAGAGCATTGTGCTTAAGAATAATGTGTTAGGAACACTACTTTGTAATAGATTTTGATGATGCCAAGCTTAGGAGTTTAGACCCGTCAATCTTTTTATTTCTTAGACTTAGGATAAGTCTATTCTTTGTTCGAATCATAACCGAATGGTTAACCGAGTGGTTAAATGCATTCAACCGAATGTAGCACTCGAAGTCAAAGACTCATAGATAAAGATTCAAAGTCGAAGATTCGAAGACAAAGACATCAAAAGATCAAAACCAAGAGGATACAAAGACTAAAGAACGGAAGGGTCTACCTTTCGTAGTTTATCAAGACCGAGTGATAAAGAAAGATCATTCGAGGAGTTAAGGGATGATTGACAAAGACAACCAATCATATCCAACAGGACAACCACATGTTGCTCTAGTACCTGAGGATTGTTTCTACCGAGTACTTTTAGCATTTATTATGCAACAAAATATTTACATCGGGCATAGCCCTCAGATCACACATATATCTTCCATAAGTTTTCAAAACATTATATGTAATAAAATATAGCCATTAGGCTCTCAAAATCATTTATCAAAAATCAAATACATAGGTACATTAATTACCAAATTTAGGAAATATTTTATAACATATAATATGACCATTTTGGATCCAAAAATAATAACTAAAGCTCAATAGCTCAAAATCACACTTTAGCATTTTTCATAAACTTTCATTACCAATAATTCCATAATGGACAAATTTCTACAAATTTCACAAGAAAGAATTTTGGATCATAAATACATACGAAATTGCCCTTTCTGAAGACTTCATATAGATCACAATACTTGACAAAATAAATTAAAATACACTTATGCACATTCCCTACTCACTTGGCATTATAAGTATAGACATATATATGCTAAAAGAACTTTTATACATACTACATATGACACTTAAATACATAGCCACATAAAAAGTAGTACATACGTATATGTATACTTATGACACTACCAATTTCACAAAAAGGACATAAATTTTTAAGAAATATACACATACATACATACGGCACATGCATCCATTATACTATTATTATTTATTATATTTTTTTTTTTATAAAACTACATACATGTGCACATCATACTAAAATCTCAATAATAACAATAATAGTAATACTTTAAAAAAAAAAACAATAATTGTAATATATCTGTTAGGAAAATAATTCTCGAAATTCAATAGAAAAGGGAAATTACAACAAAAATATCCACGAAGGATAATTACACAGGAAAAATATAACCTACACAAAGTTTAATAAACCTGATAAACAACTTCGGATGAAAACTGGACGATCTTGGGTGGTTGGAAGCACGAGTCGTGTTGCCACTATCCTTAAAACCTTATTTACCGCCTCCCGGGGTGCTAGAGCGTTGCGGTCTAGGTTTCCCAGGATAAAACGTACTACGATCCAATCATTTGAGCACACAAACTTGGATCCGGCGAACTAGGACGTGGGATGAACGCAGATGGCTTGAAGGAAATGTGAGCAGAGTTTTGAGGGAGAAAACAGTGTATGCCTTGTGTTCTTGGTGTGTTCCAAACATGCTACTCAAAACGAATATATAGTGGAGGAAATGGATCATAGCATTAATCATGGCATTGATAATCCATTTGTAACCTCCTCCCACTTGCAGAATATTTAATTCTGTCATAAGCACACATTTACACCCACTACTAGGTCTATTATTCACAAAATAACTCTGAAAATAATGATTGAATTAATCAAATTAATTCCGTAATATCAAGAGTCATTTTTTAACGGACACAGTCGGTGAAACGTCGCGTTCGAGAGGTCATTAGAGTCACAGTGCGAGACATGGTCCAGTCTGTGAACCATCGAGACATCGCCCGCGCCGCGAGACGTCGAGAAGTGCATGCTTCGAGACATCGTACCGGCAGCGAGACAACGCATTGGTCTGCGAGACGTCGGATGCGCGCGCCAGCCCGGGCTGCGCGACATCGCACTCGCACGCGAACGACCTTCGAGAGGTCGACTCCGCTGAGCTTCGAGACGTCGAACTACCTCTCAATAGGTCAGTTCATCTTGCTGTCTCGAACTTATGTGGACTGAGATGGAAAACTTGTTCGGAATTTTGGCATAACTTAGCCCGCAAGGCTAGCCACTTCTCCGAGTCAAGCCTTTCTCAGGCTCAGTTTGGGATTTGATTTGGAGGGC
>NXFB01001149.1:6114-18922 GCA_002525835.2 Ipomoea batatas
GGAGATAGCAGATATCACGACTACCTTTCTTAATGCACATTTATAAACTCACAATTTTTTTTAATTGATTGCAGTTTACTATACTGGGCATGCCCACTGCCATTAATTACAGTGTAGAAAGCAGGCAATGAAGTGGGACTAGCTACAGAACGAAAGATTGGAAGAAATTTGTGGAAATCTAGGGTTATTTCGGTTAAATAGGACAAGAAATGCCACAATCAACATGAAATTCCACTATTACNATATCCCGGGAACTGCTAATGTCATCATAGGACGCTAATAAACTCTTAACCACCTGTGCAGTAAGAAAGGAATAACCAAATTTAATTGCATAAAACATGATCAGAGTTACAATGCAGTTCTCCAACAGAACAGAACAGAAAAAGAAAAGAAGAGAAAAGAGAAATCCCACTGGAAATGAAAGATCAGTGTTAAACAACTAAATCTCGATCTATCATTACTGTGTATAATATACCAAAACCATTAGAGCAAACTTCTGCAAAAAGAGAGGCTTGGATAGCATCTGTATGAAACAACTAACCTTACAAGTCAAACTATTAGTATGGTTTAGTCTAATGACTCTGTATGAAGTTTCTGCAGCTTTTTTTTTTAGTAGGAAATGACAAAGTGGAATTTGATCCTTTTCGGTTTTAGGTCATAGATGTAGTAGGTAGATGCCATTACACCAAACAGCAGTGCACCATGTAAAACTTATGTATTTGTGAATCGCTTACGAAGACCCTTTATATATGGCCACATAGCTTCGAATAAAACTCAAACTCAATAACACTAACTCTTGACCTTGCCCACAATCTGACACTCAATAACCAACAGAACTATCCGTGCAGGCCTTATAACACTAATTACTCTTGCCCTTGCCTACAATTTGATACTCAAGAACCAACTGAGCTACCTGTGCGGATTACATGACATACGTCCTACACAGTCATAACTATTATTATACTCTAGCTAACAGTTGATGAATATTGGAAAAGAAATTAAATGGTTACTCAAATGGAAATATTGTCAAATAAATGCAGTAGGCTGCTTCAATCCCACTAAGAAGCTTCTTTGCTGTAGCACTTAAAGGTAAATAACCACTTTAAAGCAAACATAATCAATGCAACAGTAGCCTACTAGAATATGACAGTTTCACCTCCAGGAAGAAACACAAGCTTCCTGTGACTAACATAACTAACTGCAAAAACTTTCAATGGCTGTGGCCCCAAAATACATATGTGGTCCAGTCAAGAGCAGGAAAAATTAATATAATGTTGGCATTTTCATTCACCATGGCCATATTGGAGTGCAAAGGTAGTAGAAAGTATGGAGAATATAATTGTAAAATGCAATTCATAAATCAACTAGCAGTGATGGTGTTGGGCTGAGGCTGGCAAAGAGCCAACTCCAACACCATGTGGTTAGGTGTTGGGCGGAGGTCGGATAAAGGTAAAAGCCAAGTCCAGCACCAGCATCTCAAAAATGTTACTAGCTATAGGCTTAAGTGGTAAGCGCTTAATCCTTCCTAACAAGTCATATCAAAGCCAGCTCCCGGGTTGATAAAGGCCAAGTCCAGCACCCAGTCGAAAATGTATGAGAGTTTATAAGGAAATAAAGTTGTGCTTGACTACTAGCTATAGCTCGTAACACTCGAAAATGTGACGGTATAAGGAAATAAAGTTACGCCTCCGCTACTAACCTCAACCTGTCCTCTTCCTGAAGCTGAATGCAAGAGAGTAGCACCCTGATCATCCCTGTAATCCAAATCCAAAATGTTAGAGCAATTATTCCCCAGAAGCTCTGTCAGAACCTCAACATTCCCTCCTCTCGCAGCAGCATGAACAGCCCTATTCACCATTTCCTTGTTGAAAGCAGCCTTTGGCTTTGGTGAGGAGACACAACAATGAAGCAACAGCCTGAGAATCCGACAATTCTTACTCCTGGCCGCCGCGTAAAACATATCGGTAACCCCATACTCCCCTTCCCCAAACACCAGAAGTGGCTCTCTCCCCACCAATTCTCTCACAAACTCCAAATCCCCGGCCGAGGCAGCAGTGTAAAGAAGCCATCCCCCATACCCAGCTCTGATCAGGGAAGTCTGCCCCTTCTTGGTCTCGGATTCATGGAGGAGCTTTTTGGCGACTTGAGCGCGGCAGATAGCCACGCCGCCCAAGTGTTCCTCGTCGTCCCAGAGGGTCTCTAGGCGCCGAATTCTCCTCAGAGATGTGAGCTTTATGAGCAGATTTGGGTCCAGCTGAAGAAGCTCTCTCACCAGATCATAGTGCCCATTGGCAGCTGCCCAGTCAATGGGAGAGGCAAACCACCATTGATCCCCAGTGCTCTCCCATCTCAAAGGGAAATACTTTGGAGCCATGCAAGAAATTAAAAATGGTACGGTGAAAAGCCAGGCAGTTTGAGAACCAAAACTTTGATTTGGGAAACTGGAAAGGAATTAAGAAAAACCCAGAATCAAGACTCTGAGAGAATACCCCAACAACAAAAAGGAAAAATCAAGCGATTTGTTATTGAAATAGTGAGACTGGGGAAACAAAGCTAAGACGCACGGAAAGTTAGGAATCTCTTTCCGCCTGGGGATCCAGGAAGAAGATCAAAAAAGGTTTAAGAGACAACGTCAAAAGTCCTCCCAAGGTTCCTTCATCTTCAAACATATGTCAGTTTGACATAATCAAACACTCTTGGAAATTTTCTTACCTAACTCGATTAATCTCTTGACAGAGACCCCCTGTTTAATGATAATACTCCTGCCTCCTGGAGTCCTGGTTAAATATAAGCCACGTTTGTTCAAGGGTTATACCATGGACTAATTTTACATTTAACATATCATATATGATATATCTACACTTAATAATTTATCTACATGTAAATAAAACGAAGATTAGTAATTACATACACATAACATAATAACTACAGACATACTTTAACTGTTAATTATATGTACGAAATATGTTAATTGTAAACACATAAAATAATAATTAACTTGTTATGTTTTTGGAGTTAACATATTTTGTACATGTAGTTAATAGTTGATGTGTCTGTAATTATCATGTGATGTGCTTTACATGTACATAAATGGTTAATTATATGTACATAAATGAGAATGTGTCAAAAGTATAGAACCTAAATGTTATTTTTGGACTAAAGTTCACAATTCAAGGTACTGTGTGAACCATAACAAAATTTATATTATTCGTGTATTGAATGTACATTATACAAAATAATGTACTTTCAATGAATATAATGTACATTTTTAATATACTAAAAGTACATTATTTATATACTGAGTGTACATTATTTGATATTATGATCCACATAACTGTGTGAATCATAATAATTGGCAAAATATACCATGATTCGTGGTATAATTTTTTTATGTTTGTTAACCTTTGACTATCTTACTTTAATTGATTGTTCATCCATAAAAAGTATATTGTTGTAAAATTTACATGAAACCTAATTAGGTGCATATTTATATGGATNTTGTTCGTGTTCGTTTGTTAAGAATTTTGGGGTGTTCGTGTTCGTTTGTTAAGGTTTTTGAAAATTCTGTTCGTGTTCGTTTGTTAAGCGTTCGTTAATATTCGCGAACACGTTCACGAATGTGTTCGCTAATGTTAACGAACACGTTAATGAACGTGTTCGCAAACATGTTCATTTACATTCATGAACACGTTCGTGAACACTTAGTAACCAAACACATGCACATATTCATGAACACAATTTGTTCGTGAACAATAAATACGTTCAAATACTTAAAGATTTTCGATTGACTGATTCAGATTGATTGGTTCATATAAGTGCCAGCTGCTTTTGTTCTTTTTTCTTTTTGTTAAGATTGATTTTATAATAATTTTTTTTAATACAATGTTGCCTAAAAAGCATTCATCCGGAAGTATTAAAAAAAAAAGTAAACAAATTGATCATCGAGAAACAAATTTTTCATATAGGGGCCTTTTTTTAATTTCGCCCAGGGACCTATAAAACCTTTGGACCGGCCCTGGTGAGATTGAATAATGGTAAAATTGAAATGATAACAATGAAATTGTACTTATCAAGAAGTTAGCCAATAATACACACCGACATATTTATAAATCATACTCCCTCTGTCCCATTTTATCTGTCCTACTTACTATTCATTGGTCAAACCAACATTTTCTTCTTTGTTTATTTTCTTTATTATTATTTACATATTTTTAAATTTGATTTTTTGTGTTTAATAGTACTTTTAGTGTAGTTTCTAAATATATAAATTTTGTATATTAATACTAAATTTAATATTATGAAAAATGGAATTAAAAATCACTTCAGTCAAGCCTCGTTAACCGAACCCGACACATAAAATGGGACGGAGGGAGTATTTTTTTTTTGAAGAGATAAATCATATTTTATAAAAGGTTGATCCGCGTGGTCAGACAGGCTAGACTCTGAACTCTGACCTTGGAAACTGGAGACAGCTACTACCAAGAGAATATTTATACATTAGTTTTCGCAATTCTTTCTTGCCCTTTACTTATGGAAAATAATAGATGCACCCTCATAAAATATGAGTAATTTTTATTATATGTATAAATTTTACTCCGTATTAGGTAAAGAAATGTGTATGAATAAAAATAAGGATTCATTTCATTTTAGATTAATTGAGACATAATACATTAGTAAGGAGTAAAAATTGAGAATAAATATAATATTACTTTGTCAATTATTATGTAATTTGATGATATTTCGATTACTAATTTAAATGGGTGGTCTTAAGTTTGAACACCGATAATAAAGATTTATATTCTTTGTGAATGTTTGAGAAAATATAGACTATTTTATAAAAAATTATGAGTATTTCAAAAAGAAAAGATATAATATTACTCTTACTTACTGCAGTTTCAATGCTGACTTGCTGTTCTCACCCAAAAAATAAAAATAAAAATGCTGACTTGCTGTGCCAGGCAAGGACCACCAAACCGTCCTTCATCACCTAATTTTATTAATTTCTACTAGAAGCTCACGTGAATGGCTGCTTAATTTTGTGAGCAATATTATTATTTATTTATTTAATAATAATAATAATAATACTATTATTATTATTATTATTATTATTATTATTATTATTACTTTTATTTTATGTTGGAAAAATAACACTAAAATGGCATTTTAAGTGGTCATTTTGTGGTATAAATATATGTAGGGTCCACATCCGATCTGGGTCGGGTCAAAATGGATTCGGATTCTTCGTAGTAAAACGAAGAGATCGATATATTATACGCACAAAACGGATAAAGGGTGAATGAGAAATTGGTTCTCAAAGTAGACCCATTGGAGATGGAATTTGAAGTAAGGAAAAGCTTGAGTAGCTTTGTCCAACATTGGTTTGGAAGGAGGATTTGCCCCACTATATATACAAGAGCCTTTTTAAGGCTAATTGACTTGTATGGCATAGAGACTCTCTCTCGCGCGCAGGGGGGGGTGCAAATCAAATCCCAAACTGANGAAAAAGTCAGGGGTGGGGATGGGGGATATGCCCCCTCCCGTACCCGGCCCGCCCTGTTGACATCTCTATATAGAACATATACTACCTTGTAAAGAAATGCATGCTTCTTCGTCCGTTTTGAACGGAAAAGCCATTGGTACTCATTCAAATTTGATGAAAAATCCTATTGGCTTCTCTTTCCAATATGACTGAGAAGTCTGCCAAACTTCTTCGTCCATATCAAATTGGAAGAAGATCGAATATGTCTTCTCAATCTAGTTTGATATGGACAAAGAAGTCATGACAGCTTGGTTACTGATTGCTATGACAGTTTGTTGTTGCTATTTTTTTATACATAAATATAATTATTTTGATTTATTTTTGAAAAATATATAATTGTCAAAAATAGTAATCCACGTGACATCTCGTGTCGCAAGTGACTTGGGGTAACACATGGTATATATTATAGGTCAAATGAGTTAATTCCACGATTTTAACAAGTTCAAGATTTTAATTAGATGTTGGATCCTCCTGTAAAAAGTAAGGATTGATCTCAACCGTCCATCAGGATTCATCAATGGTTGAGGGTTTTAGTAAAATAATACTCGGAGTCAATTTTATAATTATTGAAAACTTTTAAGAGCGAAGTTCATTTTATAATTTTTACAAACTTGAAAGTTTAGTAACGGTAAGATCCTCGCATTTTATTTTTCAAGATGGAGGGTATAGATGTGTCAACACTTTTTACAAGGAGAGGTGTTCATATTTTCGTAATTATCACCAACTTTACTATGCAAATTAACTTGAACACTAACATCTGCGCTTCTCAGAACTTTCTAGGTTTGTACATTTAGTATTAATATATTGCACATTTAGTATTAACATTTTGCACATTTAGTATTAAAAGATTGCACTTGCAAAAATGCGAAAGTGCGTTGCACTCAGGGTTTCAATTTTTTGAGTTTATGATTGAGTTTTTGGTTTTATTTGGTTTAGTGGTTCACTTTTTACTACATAGGGTATAATGTTTACAGTTTAAATTTAAATTTTGAATTTTTCATTGATTTTTTAAAAATTTATCCAGGTTTGCATATTTAGTTGTTACATATTGCATATTTAAGTGTCATTCAACCAATTATCAATGTACCGTCAAGCAATTACCAATGTACTTTAAAGTATTTTCAAATGCACTGGGCACTATCTAATTCTTATTCACGGTGAACTCTGGTGCATTTGGAAATGCTTTACAGTGCATTTTAGGAATGTTTTGCATGATTATGATTGATTATCAATTTTGGTGCATTTGAAAATGTTTGACGGTGTATTTAGAAATGCTTGACGGGGCATATCAAAGGTTGACAATCCATAGTGTCGGTGCATTTGGAAATGCTTCACAGTGCATTTAGAATTGCTTGTCGTGCATCTACATGTTTGCACCTGAAGACCTGCTGCGGTTATGCAACCCACCGTGGAGATTCCACAAGCTGTTGAAACTCAGCCTTTGGAAGAAATAGTTCAGAACTTACAGCAACCTCCTGAACTAGATTTCGAACCAATGGTTGATCTAATTAAGGATTTACAGCAAGTTCCTGAATTCGATGCAGATCAGACTAAACCAATTCAAGAACTACTACCAGTTCCTGAAGAGGTAGTTGCGCCACAACCTTCTCAAGGTGCTGGTGTTCCAACGTTAAGACGGTCTACTTGGGTGAGGCGTTCAGCAGTACATAGCTATTATGTTTCGTATCTACAAGAGTCTGACATTGGAGCTGAAAACGATCCTAACATGTTTTCACAAGCAACGAATTGTGCAAAGTCTGATTTGTGGTTAGAAGCCATGAAAGATTGGACTATAATTGGAACCAAATATTTATTATTTAGTATGCCTAACTAATGAGAAATTATATCTTCATTATTTAGTTGGTCATATCAATCAATTATAAGTGCTATATCATTAATTTCGCTGAAGAAGATCCCAATTAGTGGGAGTGACCATTTAGAAAAAAGATCATTAAAATACCCCACTAAAGATATTGGATTTAATTGTCTTTCATACATCCTAAATTGGATTGTATGTCAAACAATAAGTCCAAAAGGTTCCACAAGATTCGGGTCATTCTGGCTTTATTTGCACACTTTAATTTTGAGTTGCAACCAATGGATGTGAAAACTGCTTTTCTAAATGGTGATCTAGAAGAGGAAGTTTATATGAAACAACCTGAAGGTTTTTCTTCTAAGGGTGGTGAAAATTTAGTGTGTAGGCTTAGAAAATTCATATATGGCTTGAAACAAGCTTCTCGCCAATGGTATATTAAATTTGACGGAGTCATTTCTTCATTTGGCTTTGTTGAAAGTATTTTAGATCAATGTATATACCAGAAGGCAAGTGGGAGTAAAATATGTTTCCTTGTGTTATATGTGGATGACATCCTGCTTGTTGCTAATGATGTGGGGATGCTTCGCGACGTGAAACAATTCATTTCCAAAACTTTGATATGAAAGATATGGGTGATGCGTCTTTTGTCGTTGGCAGATTCATAGGGATAGGTCCCGTGGCATTCTGGGTCTATCACATGAAACCTATATTAACAAAGTTTTGGAGAGATTTCGGATGCGGGATTGTTCACCGAGTATTGCTTCCATAGCAAAAGGGGAAAAGTTTGGGTTTTGGGCAGACGGACATCGTAGATGTTGTTGGTTATTCTAATGCGGACTTCGCTGGTTATGTTGATACTCGGAGATCAACTTCTGGGTACGGTTTTGAAGCCACTTTGGAAGGTGTATGGCTCAAGAATTTCATCTCTAGGCTTAGAATTGTAGATTCTATATTTAAGCCATTAAAAGTCTACTATAACAACTCTGATGTTGTCTTCCTGGCTAAAAATGACTAAAGTGGGAGTCGAATTAAGCATATCGACATTAAGTTCTTAACCCTTAGAGAGTGTGTTAAACGCAAAGAAGTTGTCATTGAACACATTAGCACAAAGTTGATATTATCATATCCTTTGGCTAAAGGCATACCTCCATTTAAATTCAAGGATCTTGTTGAAAAGATGGGACTTTCGCCCACTTTATAATTTTGTATATACATTCAGTTCAATTTAATGAAATTCTTTTGCACTTCAGAAACTTTAGATATTTTTTTTTAGTGTGTACACTTTATTTCAGTTTTATCTAATTAATAAAATACTTTAGCGGACTTGAAATGAACATATGGTTTGTTTCATTAAGTTGATTACCTAAGTACTCTAAGGCAATTTGCATTTGATCATAATGGATACTACTCGCGCTAAGGAGGATGCTTCATTATGGTTGGTGTCATCTTGTTCTTGGAGTTTCATGTTTGCACCAAGTGGGAGAATGTAAGATTTTTCCCTTAAGGTTATGATTATTAGGATTATTATTATAAATAATAAATTAAGTATATTATGTGGTGCAAACTATCTAGGCTGACTAAGTACTAGTCTTTGGTCAGCATTAGGTAATTGGTTACCTACATTGATGGCATGTAGGAGTATAGATAAACTCCAAGTCCTCTCACAGCTCAGTTCACGCAATACACCATCTAAATTACTGAGTCAAGTGAGAGAAACAACTCTGGTTTATGGTGATTCCACAAGCAGTCTAAGGAGCCTCTTCCCTACAGATATTGGTCACAGGCAACCAAGGTCTTAAACTATGGCTGGAGGTTAGTAGATCCTTTATTGTTTACCACATTATGTGGTTTATATGCTTACACGCACCAGAACTCGACCCTATATATATGAGCAAGATCAAACGAGAATATGATTCTTCTATAAAAAGTGAGGATTGATCTCGATCACCCTCCCATCAGAGTTTATTAATGATTGAGAGTTTTAATAAAAAAAAATACGGAGTTAATTTTATAATTATTGAAAACTTTAAAGTTTTCAATATCTATAAAGAGAGCCCACCTTTTTCCCTTATATTCTACCAATTGTCAACCGTTGATCTACTTAAATGAATGAATCATATTGATTCTCACTCTAATATGAGATATTAATTAAATTCGAAATTGACTTCATGCATATATTGTTTGAATAAATGTAACGTGGTCTTATTAAATTTTGTGTAGAAATTTATTTAGTGAGTATATTATATTATATTGAATTTTGATTGAATAAAAACAAATTGGTTGTATGCTTTTAAATATATGTTGTGAGGGAGAAAGAAAAGACGATGATGAGTGTACAAATAGAGAATAGACAAAGGGGAGATCAGCATCTTGTCATTTTCATCAAGTTTTTAATTGCACATTACATCAGTGTGGGAGTTGGAGGGACTGCCCAACTTTTCTTTAAACATGTGGGCTCATTTCTATAGTGCACTTACGCCTACCTATGACTATAATTATTTTTTCTTTATTTATTCTTTTTTACATGAATTGGCATTATTTAATTTTGAAAATAATCAACTCTTATTTTAATTATTGGTTGTGCTAAATTTTGGGCATTTAGTTTTACTTGAAATTTAAAAATTAGTAGCAAAACAATAAAGTTGAGAATGTACGGTAGTTAATCATAATGTTCCAAATTTAACTCTCTATATAGTTGTTTATTTGTGTTCTTTGTTTGAGTCGGTCAACTATAAGTAACATGGGCCGGTAAGTACTTGATTTACCTACTTGTGGTCCTTTATTGACTAATTTCATAAGACAAATAATTTTATCAGGAACGAACATTCAAATGATAGATGTGGACTTTTTGGTTAAAAAAAAAAAAAAACCTCTTTAAAAAAATTATTTATACTTCCATCACGCGACTTGTAATCTTGTATAACTATGTTGATTAAATAAAACGTAGTGGGGGTGGGGAGAGTAAGATAAAATATTCTTCTTTTTCTTTTTCTTTTTTTAGTTTTCCAAAACGGTTAATATAACAGTGGTTAAGTCAACCCTTACGCCATGGACCAGGGTTGACAATAAACTGTGGATTCTGGTGCGGCATGTATATGTGTCTTATGTTGTAAGTTTTTGTACCTTAAGATATGAATTTTGTACCTGAAATAAATTAATAATTTTGTCTTATATTATTAATTTATGTGTCTTGTGTTGTGAAATTCTGTGCCTATGAACATAACTATGTATTGTCAAAAAAAATGAACATAAACTATGTACCTAAATCAAATTTGAAAAATAAGTAAATATATAAATAAGTAAAATAAAACTGAATATGTTATACAAACAGAACTAATTACGTGCTGTTTCTTTTCATTAAAAGCACGCACTGTTTCAAAAACCGGTCATGGCGACTAATGAAGTATCCTGAGTCGTTGGTTGCATGGGTCTTTAAAGCGCGATATCATCCAAAGGCCAACTTTCTGGAGGCCAAGTTGGGGTGTAATCCATCGTTCATTTGGCGAAGTATTTGGCAAGCACAAGGGGTGTTGTTGGAGGTGGGAAATGGCAATAGCATAAAGGTTTGCGATGATGCATGGTTGTCAGATAAGCTGAATATGAGGGTGGCGACACCTATGCCGGAGCAGTTAGAGGGGAAGATGGTCAAAGACTTAATGTGCACTGGTCGTAGGGAATGGGATAAGGGGGCGGTGCGTGATATTCTTGATGAAAGAGATGTTGAACTGGTTACGTGCCATAGAGAGTGTCGAGATACTCTTTACTGGGCTGAAGATCATCGAGGCAGGTTCACAGTGAAAAGCTGCTGATTTAAGGCCTCTAAGACGGATGTTTCGTTGTTTTATTATTCCCATGCCTCAGCTATTTTTTACTTACTAGTTTATGTAGATGATATTCTTGTTATGAGTAACAATCAGGCTGTGGTGGATACTTTGCTCTCCAAGTTGTCTAATACTTTCAAGATTCATGATTTTGGAGAACTTGGTTTTTTTCTTGGGATTGAGACTATCAAGTGTGCTGATGGTCTCCTCCTTTCACAGCATAGATACATGAATGATATTCTCAAACGTGCTGGCATGATTGATTGCAAGCCTCTTACGACTCCTCCATATGTTTTGAGACCCTCCTCTGTCAGTTCGGACTTATATGATGATCCTACTCGGTACAGGAGCCTGGCAGGTGCGTTGCAATACTTGACTGTCACGAAGCCTGCCTTATCTTTTGCAGTTAATCTTCTATGTCAGCACATGTATGCCCCCACTATCACACACTGGGAGCAGCTGAAACGTGTGTTACGATATGTTAAGGACACTCTTTCTATGGCCCTGCGGCTACGGAAGTCTGTTTCTACTAAGCTGCATGCGTTCTCTGATTCTTACTAGGTTGGTTGTTCCGAAGACAGAAAATCCACTAGTGGCTATATTGTGTTCCTTGGGACAAATCTTGTTTCTTGGGTGTGCAAGAAGTAAAGGACGGTGGATCGGTCATCCACTGAAGCTGAGTACAAGGCTCTAGCTGATGTTTGTGCCGAGGTGGTCTGGATTCTGTCATTGCTGTGTGAGATTGGGGCTCCCAACATTTCGGTTCCCAAGCTTTGGTGTGACAACCTTGGTGCTACCTACATGTGTGCTAATTCGATCTTTCATGCTCGCACAAAGCATGTGGAGACTGACTATCAGTTTGTGAGGGACAGAATTGCTACAAGAGACAACCATGTGAATTTTATCTCTACAAAGGATCGGCTAGCAGACATCTTTACAAAATCTCTTGTGGGGCCCAAGTTTTCTTTTTTGAGCGACAAGCTACAGGTTATTGATATACCCTTCGCTTGAGGGGGAGTATTAGGACTCTATGTAGTTGAGTCATGGTACGAGTCTTTGTTCCAGTATACCTGAGACTCCTCTAGTATATATATCTATGTAATTTGCTAGGGTTTGAGTTGCTTAATACAAGCATAATTGTTCTTATCACTTCATGCCGCTTGACCACAAGGTCTTTGACTTTTACTTAAACCTTCAAACATTAATAAACTCTGATAGAGAGTGAGATTAATCCTATTTTGGACCATGTTCTAATTTGATGGTACCATTATATATATCACATAGTTGTGATTGAGTGGTTGCTTGGCCCATAAGATCAGATTCAACATATATATATATATATATATAATTAAAGTGATGGATGGGAAACAAATGGTGCACACTTACCTTAAAGATGAGAGGGCCACCAAGCAAGGAAGCAAGCTAGGTAGCTAAGAAAAGCATTATAATTGATTCATGCATAGCCATGATATGATCACAATCATTTCAGAGGCCAACAACCCACCACATGGTAGGCCTTTCCTGCCCTTTAGTCTTTACTATGCACTCTATATTAAAGCTTCACTATTAAGCAATTTTACATCAACCTACCTTTCAACTTTTCATTATCTACACTTTTCAACCACAATGGTT
>NXFB01001151.1:0-26161 GCA_002525835.2 Ipomoea batatas
ATATATATGTATATGATTTGCATGTTTTCTTGGAATCAAGGCTATATACTTATTGGGTCGTGCTATGTTATTGCATATATTTTGTATTCATTCAACATCAACATATATGGTTGCTTTGTATGTACTATACCTTATTCAGATTAATATGGTTCTCCTTATTACTTGTTATTACATGATTTATATAGTATATGGTTTGTCACTATTAATTATGTATTATATGTTATAAGAGAACGACATATAAATTAAAGTTTATTCACAAAAATGAATTATTAGTATGAGGTGAGTGTATTTGTCGCCAAAGCGGCCCACTCAATGTAATAACTAAATAATTATTTATGTTTACAAATGTTTATCATACACATGTGATATTTTTCGTCATTGAATGACACTAGGAAGAAATACCCTTGGACTCCCCCTAAACCCCGTTGGATTAAAGTCAACACAGATGGGTACTCTATTGGGAGACAAGGCAGAGCAGCTTGCGCGGTGGAGTTCTGAGGGATGAAAAACCGAAGTTCATTGGTGTTTTTACACAAAACATTGGTATATGCAAACCCATGGAGGCTGAACTTTAGGGCATTCATCAAGGACTTAAGAGAGCTTGGGACTTGGGCTTCCGCAAAGTGATGGTTAAGTCGGATTGCACCACGATTATGAACATCATGAATAACAATCAGAATGTGGGGGGCTCGGGTAGCAACTTTGCTGATAAATATAGAGACATGAGGAATTAGGACTGGGAGGTTCGTTTTAACTATGTCCTGAGGAAACAGAAAAAGGTTGTTGATGCAATTGCCAAATATGCGCTTCACTAGGAAGAAGACTTTCAGATCATTGATCAAGTGCCTTAGAGTATTCTTAGACACCTACGGGATGATGAGATCTGACTTTTTGGAGCTTTGAACATTGTGAGTATCGCATATTGATGAATGGTCTCATTCAAGTATGTGTGAATGATACATGTCGGTATTGTGTTTAAATTTGACCCAAAGTAATATTAAAGGCAAACTTAAAGTCTACAAATTATAGTCTGAATAAATGTTTGTTACTCAAAGCAATAGATATGTGAGATAATTGTATGTAGTGAACGCTATGATACCAGACTATAATGGTGGAGGCATTAAGTTCGATGGGCATAATTATGATGATTGGATCGAATATGTCAAGTTTAATGCTGGCATGCATGGATTCAAGTCCAGTTTTCTTTAGGATAAGCCCGTTAAACTTACTACCGCTAGCTCAGAAGCTGATAAAAGGCTATGAGAGACATGGGAGAGATTGAACCGGTTGTTACTTAGCTTTCTTAAGATGAGCATTGCGCCGAATATCAAACCTTCCATGCCTAAAACATTTAAAATGTAAGGGAATTCATGGTAGTGATCAAGAGTTTCACCAAAACGGACATTATGGATAAGTATGTGGTGACAACTCTTATTAATGAATTATCAACCAAGAGGTATGACATATTTAAGTCCGTGAATAACCATATCGCGCATATGGTTATCATTTACAACCGACTAAAAGGCATTGAGGTTGAACTCAGTGAAAGAGTTCTTGTGGAGATCATTCTCAAATCCTGCCAAGGAAGAGAGTTTGACAATTCCGTATAACTTATAATCAATAAAAAGAAAAATGGAACTTATAGGAATATAAGGCAATGTTGATTCAGGAGGAGTCAAGGCAAAGGGAGTTCTCAAGTTCCAAACCCCCTATTGCTCACTTGACTATTCATGGCAGTTTTGATGTCGGTGGTAACGACAACAAGTCTAAAAGTAAAAAAGAAGGGCAAACATCCTATGAAGGTGCAAGGTGCTATTCAAAAAGTGCAAAAAATGCAATTTCTGTAACAAACTTGGGCACAAGAAGGCTGAATGCCTAAAGAGGAAACTTGGATGGAAAAGAAAGATATAGATTTAGTTTCAATATGCCTTGAATCCAATCTTATTGAAGTTCTTTCTAATACTTAGTGGTTAGACACTAGTGCTACAACTCATGTTTCTAACATTATGTAGGGATTTCTATTGTTTAAACCTCTAAGGGAAAATGAAAAGTTTCTTTTCATTGGAAATAGGATGAAGACTAGAATTGAAGGCATTAGAACTTACAGAATTAAACTGGATACAAGTTTTTTCCTTGATCTTGAGAAATGTCTGTCTATTCTAGAATGTTCTATAAATCTTGTTTCAGTAGCTAGGTTGGATATGTTCGGTTTTAGATGTTATGAATGATGTTTGTGTTAAAAGGAGTACACCGAATGAATCTTCAACTAACTTGTGGCATAAAAAGGCTTGGTCATATATTCAAAGAAAGGATATTAAGACTTATCATAGCTGAAATTTTGTCGCAGTTGGATTTTACTGATTGGAATGATGCATGTGTCGATTCTATAAAGAGAAAGCAAGTCAGATATGTATCGAAGCAGCCAGCTACAAGAAGCCCAGGATTACTTATAGGAACCAGCCCACATGGAAGAAACAATCAAGTCCAATAAAAATTCCATTTGATAGAGGAAAGTGTGATTCGAGGACGAATCATTTTCAAGAAAGTGAGGATCATGCAAACCAGCCCATACATGATCCATTCAAAGTCCAAGCATAACTTTTAGTTTGTGCAACATTGGTGGAAGAGTCATGAAAGTCCAATAAGAAGTTGAAGTGATGATGGTGGGTACTTAAACTATTTTACTAGCATTAAAGCTGATTTGGAAGAGCCCAAAAATACCATCTAAGAGCTCCAAATTCGTGGCTTTGCTTGGGAGGGTACAAAAGAGCTTGAAATAAGTTACCAAAATTAGAATTTCTAAGGCACATGGTTTGAATTGAAGTTTTGGCATATTGGGAAGACTCTTGGAGTTCCCTAGGCAATTTTTATGTCTTTTAATATGTTTAAAAGTGATGTATTTTTACTATTGATGACCTTTTGAAAATCATTTGTACTATTGATGACCTTTTAGAAATCTCCTAGCATGTATATATATAGGCGATGTATTTCCTTTGAGGGAGGCAATGAATTTTCAAAAATCAACAACAATTCCTTAAGTTTTCTTTACACTTGTGTAAGAATCCCTTTTTCTATTCGTGGTCTTATCGAGTAGTTTTCTTGATTCGTGGCCCTATCGAATCAAACCCGCATTCTACCAACCTTAGATTTTAGGAATTGTGGACCTACCAATTCGTAGAATCAAGGGAACGTCTAGAGAACCCAATCTAGTTGTTTGAAGATTGCGTTCTTGAGGAACTTGAGGCGTGCCAAGGGTTGTTTCTTGGTCATTCGTGGAATCAGGGCTCAATGGTGATCTTGTATGCACCAAAGGAAACTCCTTATCCATTGAATTTGAGAACATCTTGGGCAATAACTTCTTGATACGAAAAGATTCGTATCAATTACTTGATTTGATACATACATATATCTGTGGTCATTTTGATGTTTCGTCTTGGGGTGATGAGAAATACTTTATCATCTTTATTGATGATCATTCCAGGTACTGTTACATCTATTTACTGCATGAAAAAATCTCAATCTGTGGATGTCCTAGAGACAATCATATTGGAAGTTGAGAGGAAGTTAAATAGAAAGATAAAGACAATTAGACCAGATAGAAGTAGTAAGTGTTATGGGTAAACATCAGAACTTCAAAGTTAAGCAAATTCCTGGCCCATTTAAGAAATTCCTCGAATTTAATGACATTTATGCGTAATACACAATTCCAAGCACACCACAACAAAATGGTGTGAAAGAAAGCGGAAATCGTACTATAATGGAAATGGTTAGGAGTATGGTCAATAATTGTACATTGCCTATTTCATTGTGGATGTATGCATTAAGGATAACTACATATTTACTCAATAGGGTTCCTAGTAAGGTTGTTTCTAAAACACCTTATGAACTATGGACAGGAAGGAAACCTAGTTTGAGGCATCTTCACATTTGGGGCTGTCAAGTTGAAGTGGCGATATATAATCCAGATGAAAATAAATTAGATTATAGAACCATTAGTGGTTATTTCATTGGATGTCCAGAAAGGTCTAAAGGATACATGTTTTATTGTCCTAATCATAGTACGAGGATTGTTGAGTATGGTAATTCTCGCTTTATTGAAAATGGCAAAGTCCGTGGTAGTGTGGGAGCTCGTAATGTTGAGATCAAGGAGTTATTGATGGATCCAGGTTCATCAAGTGATCCTTTTTCCTATTGTAGTTTCTATTGCTGCAATGCAACCTTATGTAAATATTTTTGAATAATAGCAACCTTAAGAATGTATGTGTATAGTTTTGACATATAATTGCCAAAGGGGGAGATTGTAAGTAAAATAATATGTGTATAGAATATATTGGCAATATATTTGTTAATCTAATTAAGTTAGAGTTAGCATTATTGGTTTAAATTCATTATGTCAAAGATATTTGATTTTATGATTGTGCGGTGGAAAAATCAAGTACTAAAGATTTTGGGGCGAACCCCGAGTTTTGTCGTTCTCTCGAGAAGACAAATTGGAGTCATTGACAAGTTTTCAATCAAAAAAATGCATAGCACTTTCTTCATTTTCATTTACACAAATGAATGAAAGAATATTGATTCAAGGTTGTAGAATCAAGATCACAAAGATTAAGGGATGAAAATCAATTAAAGGAAACTAGGAACGAGTTGCTTAACTAGATGTGATACATCATAGTGTTTACTTAGGTCCTAGGTAGGGTGCATTGCATTGGTAGCTACGATTGAGAGGCTTTGCTAGTACCGTTCTCCTTTCGGTATACTAGGCTTTTCCTAGGATCGGAGTGCTTTTAGGCAACCAAGATCCTAAGGTATATTTCATCGAACACCTTGACTACACCACCTTTCCTACTCCTACTTAACACATTTCTAGAGATGGCCAAACTCTAGAAAGCAAACAATTCATCAAGAGTGACAAAAGCAGATTCATCAAACCAATGCAATTCAACTACCTAGATATGACATTTGGTCTACAAGCATCACATCTAATTGCACAACTCAATTCCTATTAGAAAATTAGCTACTCATGCTTGAAATTGAAATTAAGATTAACCTAAATCACCAATTGGAAAATGTAATTTAAAAGCAAATGGGAGTGTAAATCAATATAGAGAATAGAAATTACCTAAGCAAATGAATTCTCAAATCAAGAACAATCAACTTAAAAGTTTGATCCTCCAATACAATATTGAGCTAAGATTGAAAGGTACTCTCTACTCTCCAGGAATTCTAAAAGATATCTAAGACTCTAGATGATAAAAAATGTCTAACTCTCCTGATGCTAAGCTCCAAAAGTTTTCCCTAAAATATCTAATCTAAGCCTTTAAATAGCTTCCCTCCAAAGCACTATTCAATTTCTCGGCGCTGCTTCATCTCCATGAGCCCGTCCACGAGTGTGGATCGGTCGTGGACTAGTTATGTGGAACTTTCTGTTTTGTTTCGACGAGCCAGTCCACGCTCATGGATGTTGGCGTGGAGATTTCAAGCCATGTTCCATCCTGTGGTTACTTCCTTGTAAAGACCATATGCTTTCTCCTTAAGTTCAAACCTACAAAAACCATCTAAAGTGCACCAAATGATAGAGCTTTGCAAGAGTTAGCACATTAAAGCACATAGCACCATAAATTAACCTCAAAAAGGCATCAAAACAACACAATTGAACTCCTTATTAGACCCTATTTCACAGGTATCTTCAGCACCTATCATAGTTTCCATACTTTAAATTTGCTTGCGCTCAAGCAAGTCTCACTCACAACAAGATCATCTAAGTACCAAAGGTATCTATGATAACTTAATCAATCGAATTGGTCAAGCAAGAACTACGGTGCAAGAAAACTAGAGAGGGTGAAATCCCTCATACTGTCTGCAAATGGTGTTAATCATGCCCCATACAACTCTAGGAATATATAAAGGAATAAAAAATCCCTATAAAATCAAATTAAGCATCGGGAAACCATTTCACACCAATTAACCAAGTATACAATCCAAATTTGGGTTCACCTTTCATTTTGCAATGGCTTTCAAGCCGATCCCAGCTCCCAAGTGGGAATGATGTACACAACTTAACCAACCCGTCCAACCAAACGCCAAAGCCCGTATGCTCAAAAGTAAGTTAGGGAAGGGGCATGGACCGCTCACCGCCAATGTCTTGGGCGATCTCTCTTTTTTTTTTTCTCAACTTCCTATTGTACCGTCGTCAGACACCCGACTTCACATGGAGCTCCATGCTTGTTTGAAGGTCGGTCCAATGGATACTTGAACCCTAAAGAAGTGGCACACCTCCTCTCTTTTTCTCATCTTCTAGGATAATGACATTGGACAACCGACTTTACATAGATCTCTACGCTTTTTCAAAGACGGTGCAATGGTTGCCCAAATCCTAGCAAGATAGCTCACCACGAATCTTACCTCTAGGAGTGGCCATGCTTAACCTTTTTCAAAACTTTCACCAAATCAACCCCTCATGCCTTTTACTAGGGGTAACAGAATTTCCTCTCAATGCTCACCATAGGCTCACCTTTTGCCCCATGCCCTATCAAGATTAGTTCAATTCCTGGGTTTCACTTACCATTATCCTTCTCAAGTTAGGGTGTGTCCCACTTCGAGAGAAGCTTAACTAAGGTCCTAACAAAATAAGAGGTGAACAACATGCAAGCACACAATAATTTGAACCTTTTCGGTTCTAAGCATTTCAACTTTGGTGCTAAAGGAAAAACTTCCTATGGATATTCCAAGAATAAAAAATTTATTGGCACATGAGCAATAACACACTCTCAAAAATCAAATATACCCCTCAAACAAGACCAATTGACCAATTAAGTAATTAAAAAGCCATTAAGCACAATGTGCGTCATTTCCACACTTTAAACCAAACGTCATCCTTGATGTTGCTTTGAGGACTAGTGGAGTAAAGGAGCATGGGTCTATTCAATCGAGCAAACCCCTTTTCACACTTTAGAAGTGTTTTCGGGGTTCGGGGTTCCAAAACAATACCCTTTTGTGAATTAACAAACGGAGTGCTCAACATGTGTGCAATGTGTCATGCAAAATCACTCTTTTTCGTTTCCATACTTTATAATTGAAAATGGGCTAATGGGTCATTCAAAATTAAGAAGGGATAAGAGGTTTACAACCAAGTGAGCATCCCCTTCTTTCCACACTTTAAGCTTCTAGCCATCCTTGCCTCCGCCATCAAAGTTATATGAAAAGTGTTAGCATATAAACAAACTAATGAAGTGCAATGGAGTAGAAAGCTACTCCTTTTATTCTCTTTCCTTCTCTTTATTTTTTTCTTTATTTTTTAATTTCTGATATAAAGCTTGGGGTGCCTCCCAAGAGTGCCACGTTTAACGTCTTTAGCCTGACTCAAATGCAAAAAGAAAAACAACATCAAAGCTAAAGAACATCAAACACATTATAGACTAAAACGTGATAAAAAAAACTTCAAACTAAAACCATAAAAGAGTCTAGAAATAAAATTGCATGAAATGAAAATTATCTCCAAAGCAAACAAGCAAACGAACTAAAACGAACTAAAGCAAAGCAAAGTAAAGAAATTAAGACGGAACCCCACGCATAGGGAACCTAGAGTTTGTTTCAAATGGGACCACTTAGAACAACAATTAATGCTAAAATTTTCTTTCTTCTTTCTTCATTCATCCTTCTTGCCTTGGGTGTGTTGGTCATCAATGGTCTCCTCCTTGAGATGGAGGATGGAAGTGGTACATGAATTGTGCTTGAAGGTCATCTATCACCTCGCCTTGTCTCTCAATGGCATCCCTTTGTCGGCCAATCTCCACTCCTTGTCTTACAATTTCATCCCATGTTTAGCAATCTCCTCCCCATATCTAGTAAGCTCCTCACCATGCCTCGTGAGTGTGTCTCCATGAGCTCGGAGGAGTGCTATTTCCTCTTGGTGGAAGTGGTATTAGAGAGCTCTCATATTCTCCCCATCATGGACATTAGGCACATTTTGTGGCACGAGGTGGCCTCTTTCACCTCTTCTTCATCATCATCATCATCATCATCTAAACCTCCCCCTTCACTGCTTCGTGTAAGCTTGGCTTGGTCCAAATCACCCACGATGAAGGGTTCCATCTTTGCAATTACCTTCTCCTTCCTCAATTTTCCATCAATCCCCAATCCATGGCACAATGCGGTCACCAAGGGACCGATGAAAACACATAACATTCTCCTTGCTTTGAGTTGTAAGCCACTTTTTCACTTGAGCCCCCATGTTGATCGACTCTGGTATGTCCATCATGTAAGCTTTGTTCAAATTGGATGTCCTTCCAGTGAAATTGATTGCAAGAGCTAGCCTCACCGCCTTATGAGTGTTGCTTCTTATATCCAAAGCATGCAAGCTACTTGAGTTGTATTCAGATGCATTCCCTGCAAGCTCCTTCCAATAATTCGTCGCTTCCTGGTCCGAGTAGAAGTTGGACTAGTAGTTGCGAAAAACGTGACTCTCCATGTTAAACAATAAACTAACTAGAAAACTCAACTAGTATTTTGTATATATTCTGTGTGTTCTCATCTTATGTACAGAGTGTAGAGCTATTTATACAAGAAAGGAACTAACCATAGCCACATATTCCTAACACCAAAACCTAGGGCTAAGATTAATTCTCTCAACTAACTCCATATTTCTCTAACAACCCCCCCCCCCTCCTCAAGTTGGAGCATAGATTTCAATCATGCCCAACTTGTTACATATGTATCACATGAACCATATGACTCCACATCTAGAACCATAACTCTTGAACCACTTGAACGTTCAAACCATGTTGTACCAAGTCTATCCACAATGCACCTAGTCGCACCAACAAAGCTTCCACAAAGCTACAAACTAGGCCAAACACCACAACCACAGCACACCTACCTCTCACACCCCACACCCTTATCACCGCTGCCTAACACAACAGCGCACCTGCCTCTGACACCACGAACCCTTAACACCAGTCTTTTCCTATTTCCTTGTTGCGTGCACACAAACTAGTTCCTCCTGAACCTTTCTTCTTCAGCTACCGGCCTTCCACAATAGCCACGATATATGCCAAGTCCACACCACTCCTGGCACCTGTGCTGCCCATCATTGCAACACCCCTGTTTACTCACATTGAACAAGGGCTGACCCAACTCTCATACCCTGGCACTACTCCAAATATGACACTAACCCCATATTAAATTAACATAAAACAAGCTAACAAAAATACGATAAACCAAACACAAGACTTATTGACATGATAAACCAAACAACAGAAAACAAAACACCTACTGTAACCTACTGCCTCATTATTTGTCAACTTCATCCTTCTCAAGACACGGTCACTTTCCAGCATAGACTTACTGTTGTCTCCGCCATCTCTTCCATAATCTCCATCATAAACTGCCAGTCACCACCAATTTCAAACCGTCAACCACAACTACCACCATCTACTACTGTTGTCCAGTATTGGCAGCATGGTTGTTCACGGCACAAACGACACAGACTTGGAGAATACGCCAACAGAACTTCTCACTCTTCACCTAGGTCGAACCTTCTCCTCACATCAAGACTCCCAGTGTGGTCGTCGTCGCATAAGATCACCGGAAAAAGGCCTCACGCGCCTCCACGCGCCGGCGCGTGGCGGCTCCGTTGGCTGCTCCGCTTCCTCCAGCGGTGTTGCCTCCTTGCATTGATCAATGCCCACTAGGCTTTGATACCATGTTAAACAATAAACTAACTAGAAAACTTAACTAGTATTTTGTATATATTCTGTGTGTTCTCATCATATGTACATAGTGCAGAGCACTTTATACAAGAAAGAAACTAACCCTGGCCATAGATTCCTAACACCAAAACCTAGGGCTAGGAGTAATTCTCTCAACTAACACCCTATTTCTCTAACAATCCCAAGGTCTTTGCAAACTCATTCAATGAAAGTGTGTCTTTCTTGTTGAACATGATGAATTAGATGGATGACTTGTTGTCGTTGGGCTCTTTCTTTATGTCCAATGTGGCAAGAAACTCATATGTGACCGGGGAATATGTGTTCCCCCTCCAACCAAGGATTGTGTGCCATTGGTGGTATGATAGCATGTCTTTCACCTCCCTTCTACACCCAAAAGAATCCAAGATGCGGTAGTCAAAGTATTTTCCTCCAACCACCTTCAATGTTTTCTTCCACTTCTTGCATCTCTACTTCTACAGGATCACAGCTTGAACTTGCATGATCATGCTTTCTCTTCTTTGCTACTTCTTGTGTCCTTATTGTTCCTACAAAGTCTGAAACACAAGCATTCTTTCCATGAATTACAATGGTTAGCAATAAACAACACTCTCTTTTTTTTCTCTCTCTCTCCTTTTTTCGAATTTGTTACTTCTTTCTTCTCCTTTTTTTTTCAAAATTTTGCTATGATCTCCCGTCAATTTTTATCAATTCTCGCTCAAAAAGTCATCAATATTCAACACATGATCAATCATTCAATCAAGAATAAAGGATTTGCAATTTCAATTAATGGTCAACAATTTAAAAAGTCAACTTCATCTTCTTTCCCAATTCAAAACTAGGGTTGAAGATGGTGAGTGCAATTTAAACAAGAGTTTGTGTGCAAAATCTAATTCCTTTAAAGAACAATCATAAAATTATGTTTCATATCAATTTCAATTAATTGCATGCTTATCATCAAACCCATATACAAAATCCCCAAATATTCTGTTAGGAATATAGCGGAATAATGCAGAAGCGAATAATCAAAAATTGAGAATTATAGAAGTTAAATAATAGGAAAATAATAGAAATAACAAATGAATTCACTAAATGGGAAAATATAATAAATATATATATATATAAACTCTCAAATGAGTATTATAAGGGAAATATACATATATTCATATATGTCTACGTGAGAAATGAAAGAAACAAAGAATGAGATGGATTCAAGTAATTGATGCATTGAATTACAAAGTAACTACACTATTTATATAGTAAAGAAAAGCTAGTTTTGCGGCATGCAGCGGAGAAGCGACACAATCGCTCTAACAACGTGGGGATGTGTAAGAAGTAGTTTGTGGATGACTCATTCTCCAGATGACTCATTCTTCATAGATGGATTTGAGACATAAAATGTATTATGTCTTAACAATCTCCACCTTGGATCAAATCCACTGTGAAAATTAACAAATGGAACAGTCGACTAAACTCAAGCACTGTTTGAACTTAGTAATTGGAAGAGGCTAAGCAACCAACCACTTGGACGAGTTGGCACAGGAAACAGCCTCAGAATAACAGGATGAATCACCATCAAACTCTTGTGCAACCGAAAGTGCGTAAGCAACCAAATGGGTTTCATCATCACTAGTAGCATACCTAGCAGGTTTTTTAATTGTCCTCCTAGGCCTGTCTTGAGCAATAGAATACTCTTGTTGTTGCTCGACGAGAGGTGCAATACTAGTAGATGCATCATCTTTAGTATTACCATCAGTGGTAGTAATACTATTCATAGGCCTGAACTCAAACTCCACTTTCTCTCCAGTACTCTGCGTATCACCTGTACTGGGAACAACATGATCTTTTCCAGAAGAAAGTAGTGCATTTTCATCAAAAGTGATATCTCGACTTAGAATGATCTTGTGGGAATCAGGAGACCATAGACGATATCCTTTTGACTCAGAAGCATAACCAAGAAAAATGCATTTGATAGCTCTCGGGTTTAATTTACCCGTACTGGAATGAGCATATGCAGGACATCCAAAAACTCTTAAGATGGAGTAGTCAACAGGATTACCTGACCAAACTTCTTCTGGGATTTTGAAATCGAGGGATGAATGTGGAGACCTATTTACCAAATAGGATGCAGTAGAAACGGCCTCGGCCCAAAAATCACGCCGTTTCCATAACCCAGCATTAGAGAGCATACAGCGAGCTCTCTCTAACAGAGTCCTGTTCATACGTTCGGCAACACCATTCTGCTGGGGTTTTCCAGGCAAGGTCTTGTGCCTGACAATTCCATGTGTTGCACAGAACTCAGTGAAATCTCTCTCACAGAACTCCAAGCCATTGTCTGTCCTAAGCTTCTTGACCTTTTTCCCTGTCTGAGTCTCAACGAGAATTTTCCACTTTTTGAAAATAGAAAATGCATGATTTTTATGTTTCAGGAAATAGACCCAGACTTTACGAGAAAAGTCATCAATAATAGACATAAAATATCTACAACCTCCCATAGACTGGAATTTAGTCGGTCCCCATAAATCGGAATGTATATATTCTAACACATCTTTGGTACGGTGTGTAGCAGTAGAGAAACTAACCCTCTTTTGTTTCCCAAAAACACAATGATCACAAAATTGTAATTTACCCGTACCTGAAACGAGGAGGCCTTTCTTGCTCAGGATATGCATGCCTTTCTCACTCATATGCCCCAGACGCATATGCCATAGTTGAGTGAGATCAGCATTAGACACCGATGAGGATACCGCAACTGAACCTGTCACTGTACTGCCATGCAACACGTACAAGCTTCCAGAACGAGAAGCTTTCATAAGAACAAGAGAGCCTTTAATAACTTTCAGAACTCCACCTTCAGCTGTGTACTTGCACCCCAGAGATTCCAAGGTGCCCAATGAAATCAGATTGCATTTCAAATCAGAAATATACCGAACATTCGTAAGAGTCCTGATAACGTTATCATGAGTTTTGATCTGCACACTTCCAATTCCACTAACCTTGCATTGGGCATCATTACCCATCAAGACAACTCCACCATCAACTGGTTCCAGAGAGATGAACCAGTCTTTGTGTGGACACATGTGGAATGTATAACCAGAGTCCAGAATCCACTCAGTGTCGCTCCGTTTGTCACCGGAGCTAATCGATAACATAACATCGCCTTCTGAATCACTCTCAACAACACTAGCCTCAGCAGCCTTCTTCTCTCTCTCTTGCTTGTTCTTCAACTTGAAGCATTCAGTCACATCATGACCATGCTTCTTGCAGTACTTACAGGATTTGTTGGACTTACGTCCTTTGGACTTGGATCTAGATTTTTTATTGCTACTCCCTATTTCAGCTGAACGACCCCTAACAGTCAAGCCTTCACCTTTGTCCTCAGACTTAGTTTCTAAGTCAAATTTTTCTTTGGACAATAGGTTCGACTTAACACTGTCGAAAGTTAGGACATCAAGACTATTACCATACAGCATAATTTCTTTGAAATGCTTGTATGATGTAGGGAGAGAAACAAGCAACAAAATAGCATGATCCTCATCGTCAATTATGACATTAATATTTTCCAAGTCCAATAAAATAGAATTAAATTCATCCAAGTGAGACTGAATTGAAGTACCTTCCGTCATACGGATTGTGTACAGCCGCTCCTTCAGGCGCAGCTTGTTCGCCAGAGATTTGTCCATGTAGAGCGAATCCAGCTCGTCCCATAAATCTGACGCAGTCGTCTCACCTATCACCTCACGTAGAACCGATTTAGATAGGCACAATTGAATGGTTGAACGTGCCTTGTCATCTAAATCTTCCCAAGCTTCATCTGTCATTGTAGATGGTTTCTTCTTCTTCCCAGCTAGCGCTTTCTTCAAACCGTTTTGGGTTAGAACGGCTTCCATCTGAACCATCCAGATAGAAAAGCTAATTTTCCCGTCGAACTTCTCGATATCGAACTTGGTAACAGTCGACATCTTTGAAAATAATTCTCAATTAAACCGCTCTGATACCACTTGTTAGGAATATAGCGGAATAATGCGGAAGCAAATAATCGAAAATTGAGAATTATAGAAGCTAAATAATAGGGAAATAATATAATAATGACTAATGAATAACTAAAATGGGAAAAATATAAAATATATATTAAACTCTCAAAAGAGAATTACTGAATATAATATATATTTATATATGCTACGTGAGAGATGAAAGAAACAAATTAGAAGGATGAATTAATTGAATTGATGGTTGATGCACATTACAAAAGAAATAAAGAATGCTATTTATAGTAAGGAAAGAAGAGATAATTGCGCAAGGATGTGTGGCAGTAGTTTGTGGATGACTCATTCTCCAGATGACTCATTCTTCATAGATGGATTTGAGACATAAAATGTATTATGACTCATCTCTCACGTAGCATATATAAATACTCCCTCCGTCCCAAATTATGTGTCTGGTTCGGTTAACGAGGCTTGACTGAAGTGATTTTTAACTTAATTTTTCATTATATTAAATTTAGTATTAATATACAAAATTTATATATTTAGAAACTACACTAAAAGTACTATTAAACACAAAAAATCAAATTTAAAAATAAGTAAAAAATAATAAAGAAAATAAACAAAGAATAAAGAGTTGGTTTGACCAATGAATAGTAAGTAGGACAGATAAAATGGGACAGAGGGAGTATATATTATATTCAGTAATTCTCTTTTGAGAGTTTAATATATATTTTATATTTTTCCCATTTTAGTTATTCATTAGTCATTATTATATTATTTCCCTATTATTTAGCTTCTATAATTCTCAATTTTCGATTATTCGCTTCCGCATTATTCCGCTATATTCCTAACATATTCAACTCGCTATTAGACCCTATTTCATAGTTATATTTGGCACCTATCAATATTCATATTGCATGAAGACAAAAAATGAGTGGTTAATATTCATTACAATTAAACAAATTGATTTGTGATGAGATTTCTCGTGAAAGATTTAAGTGAATGAATCTCCATGATTCAAGGAAATCTCATGCAAGAAGAAGTTCAAGGTTTCAAGTATAAATTGAAGGAAGATGTTCAGAGATTTAAATGCTTACTATTAAAAAAGAAATTCCATCTTCCCTACTATTTTAACATTAACCTTGCTCTTTTAATATTAGCCCTGTTGTTTTAATATTCAAAGTCAGTTAGACTAATATATGCTCAATTTATTGTAAGATGGCTATCTAGACTAGAGTTGTGTTGTAATCCGGTGTCTACAATAAGTGGAAGTCTTATCAATTGGTCCAGGAAAGATGAAGAAGTTTATTCCTACATCACTACCAACTGAGGAGATGATGATGATGATGATTAGTTGGTGTTGAAGATTAGGCCATTGTTGTTGGATGGAAATCTAGTGAACATTGCATCACTACAAAAAATGCAGAAATAATGACGAATTTAGCGATGGATCATTCCGTTGCTAATTTAACGACGGAATAGCGATGATTAAGCGACGATTTAGCGACAATTTGCTTACTTTAAAACAATTGAAAATTAGCAACGGATTAGCGACAAAATATTGCGACGGGAATTTTTTTTTCGTAAATCTGTAGCTAATTTTAGCGGTAAATTTTTGCGCATAAACTTGAGACGAATTAACGACGTTTTTGTCTAAAATTTCACACGCATTTTTTGGAAGCAAAATAAACCCGAGAATAATTGAGCTCGAATTTTTTTGACAAAATCTAGCAACGGAAATATGAATTCGTCGCTAAATCTAGCAACGGATTCAAATTCGGTTGCTAGATAATTAACGGAGCGGGGTGAAAATTTTTTTTAATAAAATCTAGCGACGCTACGGAATTCGAATTCGTCGCTTCATCTATGGTGTTTACGCTTTTGCAACCTTCCCAAAAGATTTGTGTATGTGGGGCTACCCCAGGTGTTATCATCTCTCAAGGAGGTAAAAGTAGGGAATGAATTGTGAATGGTTTATGGAACACATTGTGAATGGTTTATTTGCAAAGTCACGAACACACATTTATCACAAAGTCGTTGTTGAAGTTGACAATCAAATGAATAAAATCAAATAATAGAAACTAGGGAATGAATTGTGTGCAATCATGATACTTCCTCATGTAACTTAGGCCGGGGGAATTGGCTTGTAAGGTTGGTTATTCTCGGGTGATTAGCTAGTATGGTTCCCCATTTGGTTTACTAAGGACTCTTTAGCTTATGAAGGTTTTTAGGCAACCTAGAGGCATAGAGGCATTTTCACAAACACATGGCCTACATCACCTACCTATTCATGCTAGTCAATAGGAAATCACAATTGATTGGAGCTTACAATAAGGCTAGCAATATTTTGCCTAGCTTATTGCCTTAGATCATTCAAGAGTTTGCCAATCCCCATAGAATACATACAATTCATCAATTATGAACAAGTGCAAGCAATCCAACCCTCACAAGTCGCAATCCAATTTCCACAATAGGAATTATAGATCTACACTTAGCATCATGATATTTCCACAATTCAATCCCTATAAGAGATTTACCTACTCATCTTAGCAATGGAAAGCAACAAAACCTAAAATCATAAATTGGAATTGAAACATAGATCTAAAATTGCAACAAGATTAAAGATAGAATTGTAGATTACCAAGTAGAATCCAAATCGATGCTTGAAAGTAGATTGTCTTCTCAAAGTTTACAAACGAATAGAAATAGTTTCTCTATACAAGCTAGGATTTAGCTCTCCCCTCTCTCTACTACTCTCTAAGTGATAAAATGTAATAAAAATCAGGAACTCCCTAAAATTTCCTAAACTAAACCTTAAATAGCTTCCCCAAAATTGCCCTTGGCTTTTAAATCTCGGATTGACCCGTCCACCTCTTGTCCACTCGTGGACCAGCGGCGTGGAACTCTCTGAAGTTTCTCCACGCCGTGTCCACGCGTGGTGCAGACTGTCCATGTAGTTGCCTCTTCTCCTTTGCTTTGCTTGTCTTGTCTAGTTTACATGCTTCTTGTTTACATCTCCAAAACCTACAAAATCATTCCAAGAACCAAGAATAGAGCTTGCATTTAATTTATACATTAGAGCAAAGAAATGCTATAAATAGTTCACAAAAGGATACAAATTCATTCCTAAATTACCCCAACTTAGACCCTTAGCCTAGTTATCTTTGGCGCTTATCAATCAAGCGACGAATTCAAATACCGTCGCTAAATCTAGCGACAAATTCAAATTCCGTCACTAAATCTAGCGACGGATTCAAATTTCCATCGCTAGCGTAATAAGGGGGGTGAGTTTACAATTTTTTTTAAAAAATAAATCTAGCGACGAAATATGAATCTGTCGCTATATTTAGTGACGTATTCAAAATTCCGTCACTAAATATGATAACCCTAGGTATAAAAGAATTTTAATTCCATTTCATGCCTTGTTGTTTATAATTTCTTCCAGCCGCTTCTCTCTCTCTCGCTTCGAACTGCACACCGGCGACCACAACACACCAGCGACGAGGAACGGTGGCGGTAGTTGCGGCGGCGGTGGCGAGGCAGTGGCAGGTTCGTCTCTCTCTCCTTTTCGTCCAGCAGATCGAAGGTGAGGTGTGGTGGCCAGCCAGTTGCAACGGTGGTGATCGGAGTTGCAACGAATCGACAGCAGCAAGGAACAGCGGTAGCAGTTGAGGCAGCGGCAGGTTTGTCTCTTTTCTCTCTCTTTCTCATCCAGCAGATCAAAGGCGAGGCGTGGTGGCCGACCAGTCGCGAGGAGCAGACAACAGTCTCGACGATGGTGGTCGGAGTTGCAACGGATCGGCGGAGTTGCAGTTGCGGCGGTGGAGGCGAGGTAGTCCCAGGCAGATTGCAGCGGCACGTTCTTCGTCTCTCTCTCCTTCTCGTCCAACAGATTGAAGGCGTGGTGGTCGGTGTTGTAGCGGATCGACGGGAGTTCCAGGCGGTGGCAGTTGCGGCGACGTAAGCGAGGTAGTCCCGGCGGTGGCAGCGGTAGGTTCTTCTTCTTCTCTCTCTCTCTCTCTCTCTTTTAACCAATAATGATTAGGGTATAATAAATTATTAATCATTTTTTTTACCTAGGAAAATGGTCCTAGACAATTTTTCTTGCCTAATTAAGTCCTCAGACTTTCAAGAATTTATCCATTTTGGTCCTCCGTTTATTTTGGTGTTAAACAACCGTTAAATCGAGACCAAGTTGGTAATTTTGCTATAGTCCAGGGACCATTTTGGTAATTAATTTTTTTACTGAAATGGTCCATTGACTATCATGACATCACTAATTTGAGCCCGATTTAACAAATATAAAATTGTACAATAAACTGTGGACTTAATTGGGAAAAAAAATTGTCGATGACCAAATTGGTAATTTTGCAATAGTCGAGGGACCATTTCGGTAATAAACTCTATTTTGATTACACTTAACTGTTTTCCCTTGTATAATTATATTGGTGAGTTGATTATTGGCTATTGTTGTTGATTGATACATATGCATCTTCTAAACCAAAATGTTATATGCTATTATGTTTTTGAGTTATGATTGATACATATACATCCTCAATAAATATAGATATGTAGTTATATTAACAAGGAATTTTGATCTTTTTTTCACTTGTTTAAACCATCTAAATACATAAAAAAAAAAAATTAAGTGCAAAAGAAGCATTTAAAAAAAATTAGGGGGGCAAACCGCCTTTGGCTTATGTGATAATTAAAATGCTAATGATAATGGAGAGTGACTATTGGATTAATAATGAATTTTTTTTCTATAATCTTCAATTATCATTTTAATAGTATTCACTTCAATTATCATTTTTAATGAACTTTTTTGTTAAGGGACTTTGATTAACTAATTAAGTTGATGATGATTAACAATGGTGATTAGAGGTTATTTATAAATTAGTAGTCTTGAACTCTTGAGTTTAAAATTAAGATCATTTGTAGTCTATTATTGAACTCTTGAGTTTAAAATTTACTTGTGCCTATTTACTTGAACTTTTGAGTTTAAAACTTAGTTCCAATGAAATTGAAGGCAAAGAAAAGAGTATGATGTTTGATGCTTGATGCTTGATTGCTTGTGAAAATAATGTAATGACATTTTGCAAGTGGGTGGAGGGGTATTGATGATAGATGTTTTCACAAACACATTGCCTACGTCACGCACCTATTCATTCTATTCAATAGGAAATCACAATTGATTGGAGTTTACAATAAGGCTAGCAATATCTTGCCTAGCTTATTGCCTTGGATCATTCAAGAGTTGACCAATACTCAAAGAATACATACAATTCATCAATTATGAACAAGAACAAGCAATCCAACTTACACAATCCAATCTCCACATTAAGAATTATAGATCTACACTTAGCATCATGATCTTTCGCAACTCAATCCCTATTAGAGATTTACATACTCATTCATATTAACAATTGAAAACAACAAGATCTAAAATCATAAATTGGAATTGAAATAGAGATCTAAAATTGCAACAATATTAAAGATATAAATAGTGGTTACCTAATCAAGATCAATGTAGAATCCAAATCAATGCTTGAAAAGTAGATTGTTTTCACAAATTGAAAGCAAATTGAACTAGTCTCTCTCTACAAGCTAGGATTTAGCTCTCCCTTCTCTCTACAATTTTCAAAATGATAAAATGTAATAATATCTGGAACTCCCAAAAATTTCCTAAATTAGGACTTAAATAGCTTCCCTAAAATTGCCCTTGTCATTTAATTCCGGAATGGCCCGTCCACGTGTGGACCAGCGGCGTGGATCATCTCTGGACTTTCTCCACACCGTGTTCCACGCGTGGAGCAGCCTGTCCAAGCCTTCGGTTTTTTATCCTTCGCTTTGCTTTGCTTGCCAAGTTTACATGCTTTTTGCTTGCATCTCCAAAACCTACAAAATCATACCAAGTGTGCCAAGAATAGAGTTTGCACTAGATTTACACATTAGAGCTTAGAAATGCCATAAATAGTTCATAAAAGGACACAAATTCATTCCTAAATTGCCCCCACTTAGACCCTTAGCCTAGTTATCTTTGGCGCTTATCAAGTATCATGTTGATGGTTTCCATTTTCATTCAATTCCATAAATGTTGTATACACACAATGGATTTCCATCATTTACTGGATTTGCAAGACTTCTAAAATCAACCAAAATGCTATTTTCAGACTTTAGTTATCTAACTACAGTTTTTATTTGATATTATTGTATTACGTTCAAGGTTGAAAAAATCGCTAGGCGCCCTCTAGGCGCTTGGGGGGCGCTAGGGTTTTTTTTTGTTTTAATTTTGAAATAATTGTAAAGTGTTTAATATTGTAAGTTTTTACATTTTAATAGTTAAATGGTTAGCACTTATTAAGTTATTAGTTATTAATTATTAGTTCATTACTTATTAGTTACTACTTATTAGACCATTAGAGTATTAGTTAATACATTATAACATTAATAGCTTAAATGATTAAGATTTATAATTTAAAAACAAAAAAAAAAAAAACAAAAACAAAAACAAAAAAACGCCCAGCCTGCCGGTCGCCTAGTCGGCTGGCTAGGCGCCCGGCTGCGAAGGAGGCCCCGAGGTCGATTTCGGCCTTCCTCGACGCTGTCGGGCGACGCCTAGCGCCTAGGCGCGATTTTTGCAACCATGATTACGTTTGATAATAGTTTAATTTATGATGATATAAAGTTTGAAGGTAATTTGATAGTAGGTAGTGTTGATAATAGTGTTAGATATGGTGTGTTTATATGGATTTTAAGCTTTAACAGGTAAATTTTTAAAATAGGGATTTTAATTAAAATAAATAAAATATTTTTTTTTAAATATAATTTAGCGACCGAAATATCCGTTGCTATTCCGTTTCAAATTCGTCACCAGATCTTCAAACTAGAAAATTACCGACGGATTTTCCGTCGCTAGATTTAGCGACAAAAGTTGTCGTCGTAATTCCCTCATAAATTTCATCATCAAATTCATCGCCGGAAGAAATTTAGCGACGAATTTATTTTACTTAGCGATGGATATTTCTGTTGCTAGACCCTAGCGACGGAAAAAAATTCTGTCGCTAAATTCTAGCGAGGAGGGTTTTTGTGACAAACTGATTCCGTCGTTAATTCGTCTTTTTAGCGACAGATTTTGTCTGTCGCTAAAAACGCGTTTTTTTGTAGTGTATTATCTTTGATCAACTAGTGGAGTTGAGTTTCACATTTGTGTGATCCCGCAGACGTAGAATAAGTTCTCCGAACTGCGTGAACATATTATGGTTCCATTTATCCTTTCTTCACTATTTTTGTTATTTATTGTGTTCCTAATACACCAGTACTAAATATAGATCATTAATTTGTTTTTTAAAAGCAAAGTAGGAACCAAATTGGTTATCAACTGCATTCAAGATTCACAAATTAACAATTGGTATCAAAGCACGGGACTTAATTTATTAGTCCAACGATCTGGGTGCTTATACATGATCATGAAAATTGTTTGGTTGATTGATTTGGTTTACATGCGGTTCATTGTTAATTGTGTTTCAGCATTTAAGTTATAGCGCATAAAAGTTGTGATTAACTCACCACACTTTTATTTAGAAGTGTAGCTGGGCTGTTCATACATTTTTGTAGTAGTGATACTTTGTTTATCATCATGTGGTTCACCAACCCTCAACTGTACTATTCATAAACGAACCGATTTCCTCTCCTTCTCCATCACATATTATTCCATAAAATATCCGCGGCAAAATTTTATAAATATAATCTTTTGGTTGCTCTTCTATTTTCCTTCTTTCTTAGCTTTCTTCTTCTCCGTCTTTGTATGTTGGAATATTCTCCAAATCCAATATATCGATCGAGAAGAAGCAATATAATAAATCTGGGCAGTAGTTATCGTACATTGCATGCTGGATCTAAGTTTACAGTATTAAATAAACACACACACATATATATATATAATGTTGCCTTATCAAACCCTTGAAGAAGCCCAGATATCTGTAGGAAGAAACCTTACATTTGGAGAGACATTATGGTTCAAATATTCTGCCCAGAAATCTGATTACTTGTTGTATTGTCACAACACCCTTTTCTTCTTCATCTTCTACACTTTGGTCCCTCTACCGTGGGTCATGATTCAGAGCCTGAGGTCTCACAAATTTGACAGATTCAAGATTCAACCCAGAGCTACTCATTATTCCTTGTCTGAGATGATACACTGCTACACAAAAGTGTTGCTCACTTTTGTCTACTCCGTTTGCCCTCTCCAGATCTTATCCTATCCCATCATCAAGGTATGTATGTATTTAATCGTGTGTGTTATAATGCACATGAAAATGAATTTGATTATGGCCNAAAAAAAATACTTACACTATAAAGACTTGTATTATGGACACATCGAGCCAATTCATTGTCAGCAAGCCTTTAATGTCGTCAAACATCACGATACCAGCCATATTTGAATGATGGAATATTTCCTCCGCCTCCTCTACCTCCAACTCAACATAGTCCAAATTGGCTGGCAAGTGTCTTAGATATGAAACCATCTTCTTGGATTCATCTCCCAAGTGCTCCAACACATCTTTAGAAGCAATGGCGGGTTGTAACTCTATGGCATATTGATCATCACTTTGAAAATTCCTCATATTTTGAGCTTTTGGAATTTCCTACGTGCCAAGAAAATTCAAAAGCTTAACAACAATTAGAAGATATTAAATTGAACAAGATATTAAAGATATTCAATATTACCTGAAACTCGTTCACTGGATCAACAGACTGACAACCACTCCAAAGCGGTGTGCCTAACGTTGGACTAGCTTATGCATTCTTCATAAAAGATTGAAGCTGAGATTGCATATCCTTAAACTTTTCCTCCATTTCTTCCCTTGTTTCTCTTCTTATTTTGTCAGCCAATTTTTCATAAATATTTTTCTTCATAGCCTCAAGATCAACACCTGAAACACCCCCAGATGATTTCCCGCGGCTAGGCATACCAAACACAACTCGAATCTTGCTATGCACTCCAACGCCTCTCACATAGCTACCGTGCTCATTGGTGCCCAGAGTTGCTGATAATATATCATTTTGACGGGCTGGTTGGAATGATCCTTAAGACATCTCTTCACACTTCTCGATCTATTGCAACACAAGATATACAAATTACATGTCAGCATTCTCATTAATATATACATATATATATATTTATTTATTTATTTATTTATTTATTTATTTATTTATTTATTTATACTTAAAGTATTTGTATTACTTACAATTTTACCAAACACTCCCATTGTTTTTTCGTTGGGTCAGACACCATCCACTCAGATGCTTTCCAATATAACCTTTGGAGCCTAAGTAGTGAGGATGCTCATTTCGAGCTTGCAACTCCCTATACTTCTGACTTTTGGCCTAAAATACAATTTGTTATTAAATAATACCATGTTAATAGTAATAAAGCATTAAAACTAATAAAACATTATTATTAAGTTTACCTGGAACTTCTCAGTTTTATGATTTTCTACAAATGTGTTCCATTTTTCTTCATCCAAGAAAGTATATAACTCAATGGGAGAGTTACATTTATGATGCTTTTTGTTGATGAAGTCCCGCACCAATCTTGTCTTGAAATCTTTCCAACGCAACCCCGCAATTAGATTTTTCATATATATATATATAGAAGTAATGATCAATATATCAATTAAATAAAGTTCATGCTTATTACCTTATGATCATGCCAAATTTGTTCTCTAACTCCGTGGGGGACGTGAGGTCAATCTGTGATATTAATATCCACGTGATGACGAACCAAACTGCCCAGGTAGTTTAAGAAATCATTTGCATTTGGGCCAATAGGCCTACATCCATCATCAAACTCAATTTTTAAAAGCCCACCAACTGGCTTTTTCTTTATTATTTTCGCACAAACTATAGGTCCTCTTGTTCTAACAAGCTTTGTGGGCTCTGTAGGGTCGGCCATGGATATTTATATACCTGCACATGCATAAGATAAAAACAATGTTATTAGAAATTATATTGTTATAAAAACAATGTTATTAGAAATTATATATATATATATAAACATGTTATAAAAAAAACTAACAAATAAGATTATATTACATTTTAGAAATTATACTATTAGATGGTCAACCCACAATCCTTCTCCGTGATCAGTACGCATGTAACTGGTATCAATGTTATCTTCACCTAAGGCCATATATTGAATACCAATAGAAAATGGTGGGATTTCATCAAAGTGGTCATATTTTTCTTAATCCTCAACATCACCAACACCAACAATACTTCTTTTCCCTTGCAAGACAATTGACCACTTACTATCAATTGCATCAGAAACATAGAAGACTTGTTTAGCTTGAGATGCAAGTATAAACGGTTCATCACGATATCCCAGTCGACCAAGATCAACTAAGGTAAAACTCATATCATCTACTCAGACACCCCATCTGTTATCAACCCAAGAATATCGGAATAGAGGAATCTTAAACACCTTATAATGAAGTTCCCAAATTTCTTCAATGACTCCATAGTATGACATAGCAGCATCTTCCGGGTTAGTATCTTTAGCACTAGAATAGTCTCTTGATAGTGCTACTAATGTCACTCCATTGTTTTGCACCACACTTTTTCCATCTCGACATTTTGCATGTGTAAAACGTATACCCATTAATATCATATCCGTCATAAGAGTCCACAAAAACACCAGGGCCCCACGCTAACCATCAAATGGTTTCACTGATATTATTGGACACTTGCGATAACTCTTGCATCACTGTATCTTTGAACCAGCTGATAAAAGTGTTATTGTGTTCATTTGTTATCCATCTTTCACCCTTAGAAGGATTTTGTTGCCTCAGAATAGACATGTGTTGGTCCAAGTATGGATGAACCTCAGAAAGGTGCTGTAGTACGAGATGATGAGCCTGATTTCGCATTTTTGCACTTGGTAGAATAGCTTTATACCCAATGGTACCTTTTCCTATGAGTCTTCCTTCATGACGTGATTTAGGAACACCAATGGACTCAACATTAGACAAATAATCAGTAAAAAAATGAATGAATTCTTCAGCGCCATAAGCTTCAATTATACTCCCTTCTAGCCAATATCGATTTCTCACATATCCTTTCAAAATTCCCATGTATCTCTCAAATGCATACATATACCTTAAAAATACAGGACCACACATTTTAATTTCCTACACCAAGTGAACTGTTAAATGCACCATAACATAAAAAAATGATGGGGGAAAATACATTTCAAATTGGCATAAAGTTACTATCACATCAGCTTGCAACAAATCTAACACATCTGAATCAACAACTTTTACTACTACAGAAATCACATACAACGTCGGCTATTTAACGTCGGTTAAATAATTACCCAAAGTTAAAGGTTCATTAATTAATTAAAAATAAATAAAAACCCTTTAACGTCGGTTATTTACTAATAACTGACGTTAAAGGGTGTAGGTTAAACGACGGTGCGATACGACGTCGTATCCAATTTGGATTAAGTCCCGGCGCGATACGACGTCGGCTAGAGGTTTAGCCGACGTCGTATCGCGCCGATTTAAAATATTTTAACCTACAACGTCGGTTACTATAAATAACCGACATTGTAGGGTTTTGAATATAGTCCAATGCCTTCAATTTTAGACCTTACTTTTAATTTGCTTCAAATTAGGAATTCGTAGCGCAGCCGTCGTCGTCCCGTCCAGCCCTTCCATCCGTCGTCCCATCCAGCCCGTCTAGCCGTCGTCGCCGAAGGAGGAACGCTGTCGCCGTCGCCGCGAGGAGGAACGCCGTCGCCGCGAAGGACGCTCGTTGCGAGAAGCAGCCGTCGCTAGAGGTCCGCCGCAGCCGTCGCTATCCGCAGCCGCGAAGGACGTCGCAGGGAACTCCTCCGCGCCGCCGCTTCGCCGCACTGCCGGAAATCTGGTAATTTTTTTTTACAATTTGGCCAATATGCATATGGTTTTAAATAGCTGTATGTCTAATCTTCATTTTAAAAATCTCTACTGTACAGAGTAGGGGGATACAAAATAAAAATTAAAAAAATGATGAAAATGGGACAGGTATTTTGTTGCAATAAATTACATGGCAACACTGAAGATGATGTGTTTCGATAGCTACCTGCCAATAATAGGGGTCTGGATGTTGTTCTGATTCAAGCATTCAATCTTTAGCAGTATCTTTGTCATCGTCTTGAAGCCCATTCTGAAGTTGACTACTGCTTGTGTCCTGTCCTTCAGCAGTAGGTTTACTTTCCATGGATGATGGAAGATCAATTGGCGGCTTTCCCTGCCATATTTTTAATATAATAACCAATTCATTAATAAGCACCTCCAAAACAAAAATTCTGACACCAAGAAGAAAACTGAACTTCATAGCCTGAACAGCTCATCAATTTAGCATTAGGCCAGAAGAATAAATTGCACTCAATTACATAACTGCATAATTGGTGAAAGTAAACAA
>NXFB01001152.1:8390-18531 GCA_002525835.2 Ipomoea batatas
ATTGAGGAAGAATCTGAAGGTGATGATGTGGATGCCTGTGATCAGTCCTATCGACCGATGTCTGCCGCTGTTCAACGACAAATCACAGAGCACATGAACCCTTCGTTGGCCCGAATTATGATTGCTCTTGATTATGTCTGTCGACATCTTTGTCTACAATGGCCAAGTGTATCAACCATCCGGATTGAAGAGCTCCCGTCTGTTGAACCCGAACCTAATGCTCCTGAATCCGATAAACAACTTGTTCTTCATCCTGATCCCGTCGCCAGACAAATTAGTGCCGATGCAGCTCTTGCTCAACAGTTCGCACTTGAGGACACTGAAAATGAATTGCCTCCTACCGAAGCATTGATGAATGAATATTCTCACGAGGAGACACTAAGACGAGAACTTGCACGTATCTACAACTGGCAGGAATGGCGTATGTCAAGCCTTCGTGTCATAGCAAGTACAATCAGTGAAATGGCCGAAGAAGAAGAATGGGCATTGGACTGGATGGGGACAAGATCAGTTAATGACGCCACACGGCCTGATGAAATTGAAAGGGTTTTTGCCAAAAAACTCCAAGGAAAGACTACTCGGTTTGGCAAGTCTATTGACTTAAATGTTGGCTACCGAACCCCTCGGGAACGCCTTATGTTCAAAGACATGCAGATTGCCAAAGTTCACAACATCTCTCGAGCACAAACTGAAATAAGGGATCTTCGACCAGATGTTGGACCGAGTCGTCAACAGAATGACAATGATGCTAAGGATTCGGATTCTAATCAGAATCAAGGATGTCGAGATGATAAGGATGATAACAACGATGATGATGATGACAACAATGACCCTTCTGGAGGTCAAGTTCCTCCTTCTCGAACTATACATCCTTCTAATACAGGAGTTCAGACTACTTGCGCAAATGATGAACCTGATCAGCAACACTCTAATGAGCCAAAGTCTGCTCCTATCGAATCCATGGACGCACAAATTCTGTTGAGTCCTAGTTCAGCCCGAGATGAAAACTTGGAAGCATCTCGAGGTGCGAATCATGATGGCCCGCAGATTGTTGATGAAGAAATGATTGTCTCAGATCTCAATCTTTTCGATGTTGAGGTAGAAGTCCTTCCAGACTACACTTCGGATGGAAACCTGGAAGCATCCAAAAGTGCAAGTCCCGAAGCCTTAGCCTCACCAATCGAAGATGTAAATCTTGCAGAAGGCACTGAACTTGTCTTAGTTCAAGGTGGAAATATGGAAGCACCTTCTAAAGACAGTCATGGTTCTGCTGCTGATGCATCAAAGAGCTCGGATTCTTCTAAGGTAATAGTTGATACCTCTTCTGCTTTTACTTCTTTGCTGAATGCCATACAGTGATTGGCGAAGACTCACGATGCAAACTTCAAATCACTAAATGAGTCTGTCACCAAAATCAAGAAAGATATCCGAAGGCAGAAGAAGAAATCCTCCAAATCCAATACAGACGAAAGGATCACTACTCTTGAGAAGAAGATTGATGGTGCCTTCGCTGAAAATCTCATGTCCCTCGGTTCTCTGAAGGATTCGGTAACTGAGTTCACTAGCATACATCGTGATTTGGTTACGAAGTTTGCCTTCATTAAGGAACGTCTTGACTTAAATTTCTCAAAGCTTGAGACCGTTTCTGGAAGCCAAAATGCGACAGCATCTCTCGTATGTGAATTCGAGTGGACCCTGAAGGAATTGCAAGTCTGCATCAACCGCTTAAGCAACAAAGTTGATACACTCATCGGGGTTAATGATGCCAACAAGGGGGAAGAGATGAAAGGAAAGGAAATTGTTGTAAGGGATGCTGACGTGACGACATCTCACGACAAAGAAGAGACATTCTAAACTTAAGGAAAACTCCATCTCCTTCACCGTCTCCGAAGAGAACACAAAACAAACCTACAGGCGGTGAACCGAGCTCAAAAAGACAGAAGAAACAAAGCAAAGGGCCAAAGGTGATGACTCGAAGAGTTAATGGAGAGCTTATCGAGTATGTCCCGTACGAACAGGGATCTGGAAAGAAATGGGAAGAATGCAACATCCCACCCTTCTGGAATAACAAGCAACCCATGGACAGGCACAACTTCTTGCGAGATCACAATGAACGAATCTATGAGCAAAGGAAGAAAGACGAAGAGATCTTCCGAATTCAGCAGGAAGAACAAAAGAGATTTGAGAAAGTCATGAAGGAACTTGAAGAAGCAAATAAGATAACCAAAGCAGCCGAAGGGCAAGCCAAAATGCATGGCATAAATCAAATTCTAAGTGCCACGCAACAAAGTTTCTCTAATGGAATGAATGCTCCCGAACTGATAGCATGGTGGGACTGGGGAGTCGTAAGGGGAGAAAATCTTGGTGAAGTAGTCCAAAACTATCTGATGCTGAGGCTGCACCGAAAATATGCCTTCAAAATTCAAGGTCTCGACACCGTGCAGGCAAGGAAAGAAATCAATGATATGATGCAACTCCAAGAGTATGAAATTTGGGAAAAAGAGAAGAAGAAGAAGACTGGTGAGAGCTCAAAATAAGAAGACCTTTCTTTCTGCCTTTAATTTCTATCTGCTTTAAATTTCTGTTTTTGCAAAGTTGTATGAAACTCTTCATAAATAAAAGACTTCTCTTTGGATCAGCGTGTGTGTGTTATCTAGTCTTTACTCCTCGTTTAAAATGTGAAACCTCAACTATTCGGGCATACTTAATGAAAATCCGTTTAAGGATAAAGAAAACCGAATGGAATGAGTATAGGGTGTTGGCATCATCAAAAAGGGGGAAATTGTTAGGAACCCTGAGTTGTTGATTTTGATGATACCAAGCTATACGAGGAGACCCCTAAATTTTCGTAAGTGTCTTAGAATAGTTTATGTTTATTTTGTCAATCTTGTAAGGTAACCGAAGTCTTAGTTATCCTTTCTTTCTAAGGATTCGAGTCTTACTTACCGAGGACATAAAGACTTCGACAGAGGAATGTTTCATCCGAAGAACTGAAGACTCGAAGACACGAAGAATTGAAGACGCCAGAACACGAAGACACGAAGAATCGAAGACTAGGATCTTAGGTCAAAACCGGGAAGGGCCAAGATTCTATAACCGAGCAATCAAGAATGTGATTGACTCGAGGAGTTTAAGAAAGAATGATAAGGTCAATCATTCTTTCTCACAACCAAGGCAAAGACATTCTCTGATAAGTTGTCTTATCTATTCCCTTGAGAATGGGTATAACTGAATGTCATTTTGGGTCCTATGCAACGATCCCAAGGACCATTTAATGATTGTCACCTTTTTGAGGGACAAAAGCCATTCTGTCCTTTTCTAAAAGTGGACAAACGGCTAGAAAGTACTGACATTCTGAAAAAGGAGAAAACTTTACCCATTGGATATTACCCACTGGATAATAGGTTTTGAATTTCAATCTCCCTCCAACGGATCTGAAATTCCATCTATAAATACCCTTGTCCCATCTCACTTTGACAAGGTTGAAATACGCGAAATATTGCTATTCAAGTGAAAATTTCCAGTGTGATATTCACAAAGCTTATTAAGTGATATTCATATTTATTTGGAAGTTCTTGTGAGCTTTAGAAGTTGGTCAACGAAGAAAAGCACAAGAATTCCAAGTTGGAGACTTATCATACTTATTCAACCATCTCTACAAGTGAAGTAGAAAGAGGCGGAGTAAACTTTGAAGAAGTTGAAAAACCTACCACAACAAGGCTGCCGGGCTTAGTGATCAAAGGAGCTTGTTGTAATGGAGATTGTACTATAAGGGAAATATAGTGCAAACCTTCACGTGTTGTGAAGAAGAGTGTAGTAGGCTTAGTTAACAGCCGAACCACTATAAAAACTCTCTCTCTCTCTCTCTCTCTCTCTCTATCCTTTTTATTTACCTTACGCATTGCATTGCATACACAACTCAAGCCTAACATCCTTTACAAGAAAAACCTTCGTGCAAAGTAAAAGATAAAATTCTGTCATACTCTTTCCGCTGCGTTTAACTCTTTATTAAAAAGGTTTTCAAAAATCCCCTGAGTCTATTCAACCCCCCCCCCCTTCTAGACTCATATCGTTATCACCGGGACCAACATTATGATCTTTTTAAACTGTCTTTTTGTAAGGTTGTAAATTAAGGTTTTAAACAAAATGTTACCTTGCTAATTTGTTATGTTACTTATGAGCAAAATTTATTTAAGAAAAATATTTTGAAACTATGGAAGCCATGTTAAATTTGTGTTTCTTTGAGCATGATAAATTGAATTACTTTATGTTGAGGAGTGTCCATTAGGAACAATCATCGGGTACTAGGGGACTATGGTATGTCCTGTTGAAGCGGGTCTGTGTACCGTAATGCACGGAGTAGTCAATAGAAACGTATCCTGGCTACTAGGGCTGATAACTTTTCGGTAAGGCTTAGAATCCTCACTCGGGGATGTGCTCACTTAAGGTTAGAGTCCTAATCCCATTGGAATGAGAATTTTGCGGAGTGTTCAACTGGCAACGCAGAATTGCTCCACACAAATTTAGAAATAATTCTATGATTGTAATGTGTATCCTACGAAATTAATCATTCCAATAATTTTCAATAATTCTTAGATAATTGCATGTACAGATATAGTGTTCATTGTATATATTATTGATAAGTGCCAAAATGTTTATGTTTTCACTTTGCATTTAAGATTATTTTCCTTGTCATTGGTTATAATTTTACCCAAAATGTTCCTCATTTGATTCATTTGTGTGTTTATGTGTAATTCTTGATGACTTAGATATATTGGATGATTTTTGGAGCAGTTTGGATGCATGTAGAGTCAATGGATGTTTAGAAGAAGCTATAAAGATGAGAGAAACACCTCTTGAAGAATCAAAGAGTGGTGCTTTTAATGGTCTTGGTCATTTGGACAAACAAAAGCAAAATTAGAGCAAAAGAGCAAGAAGTTGAAATTCTCGCACAATTCGTCCACTGCTCGGTTTTTTTGGTCATATCTCTTCGTAGGAATGTCCAAATCAAGTGTTCTTTATGTCATTGGAAAGCTAACTTGAAGGGCTACAACTTTGATGAACACCATAAACCCAAATTCAAATGATTCAGGGATCAAAATGGCCTAGAAGTCCGAAATTGTGCACAGGAGCATTGCTCGGTGGCCACAAGTCTGGCCACGGGCGTGGCCAGACCCGTGGCCACAAGGCAGTGCCACTGCCTGCTGGCCACAACCTGGCCACGGCCGTGGCCACGGTTGTGGCCAGCACTCTGCATTTTTCTACAGCGCATTTTTTACACTTTAAAAGGGATTTTTCCACCCCAAAATGTTATCTCTCATTTCATATTTATTTCCTAGCTAGGGTTTGTTTAGAATAGCATAGAATAGGGTAGAATATTAGTTTCAATTCACTTCCAAGCATCAAGAACATAGCAAATGTTGGATTCAAAAGCTCAATATAGCAGTTTTTCTTATCTATTTCTTCCTTTCATTTCTCTTTATGCTTTCATTTACTTCTTTAATATTTTGCATCTATTGTTATATTATGAGTAGCTAAACCATTTGGGACTAGGATTTGGTTTGATTTCTTGCTATTGAATGATGCCTAAATAAGTGTTATTGCATAAAGGGGATTATTTGGGTGTTCTAGGGTTAGTTGTGTGAATTGGATTTGGTATGAAATTGTGTATAATTGTTGGATCCCTTTTATATGCATGATTTGGAGTGTGTTTGTTGCTACGAGAGTAGAGCTTGTACACTAGCCACACATTCACACACTTAATGCCCTATACGAGAGTATTTTGGGTATAAAGGAGAATCTATGCTTTGTGTTCTTGTTTAGACAACTTTAGGTTGGATTGTCACGAGAGTGGAGTTACGTTCATAGTGAGGTTGAAAGTCCAAATATCTACGAGAGTGGTATTTGGACATTTTTTTGCATCTCACTAGCCTATGCCTTGTTTTAATCCCCTAATCCTAAGTAGAATAATTGGCATCTTAGCTCGAATCAACCAAGTTCCGGTCCTTGTTTATTGACTTTTCTAGTCTGAATCGATGAATTAATTTTTTATTAATTAAAATTTCAAGTTTGTTGTTTGCTTCCACTCACAGATTTCTCATAATTTAAAAAATGTTTAAAACAAAAAAGATTAAAGAGTGTAAGTATTTTTTTTTTCTTCTAAATTGTTGCCAAAAACAATATGCATAATCTTTACTAATTGAAATGTTTTGGNTAACAATAACAGAGTATCAATCAGAATTTGAATGCCTTATGAATAAAGTTATAGGAATCTCTGGGTCAGTGCTAACCTCGATGTTTATTGCCGGCCTTAAATCTCATATTCGCCGGGAAGTTCAAAGGGCTAGACCACCTTCATTAATGGAAGCTTTTGCTCTGGCACGAGAACACGAAAGCCAGTATGAAGAACTACAGGCGGATTTAGCATGAGACAAACGTTCTTCCTTCAGATGGCAGAATCGAAATCTTATGTCGACTATACCTTCACCACAAACTGCCATCCCAATAATGCTACCACCAACCCCATCCACAACACCAGCGCAAACTGCAACCATAACTAAAACAACTCCTAACCCCTTGCCAATTCGACGTTTGTCACCACAGGAAATGAGAGAGAAACGTGCTAAAGGACTATGCTATAATTGTGATCAAAAGTACACAGCCAACCATCGTTGTCGAAGTCGATTTTTGATGCTCCTTGGTACTGATGATGATGATTTAGTTACCACTATAGGCGACAATGAAGGTCTAATCAACGACCATGCAGATGAGACAGTGATTCTAGGCGATATCTCTAACCTAAATACTATGGCTGGCCCCGGAGCTCCACGATCATTACGCTTATTGGGAGAAATAAAAAAGTCACAAGTCCAAGTGTTAATTGATGGAGGGAGCACACACAATTTTATTCAACCCACTGTGGCCGAAGAGCTTAATTTGGAAACCCATCAAATTCCAACATTTAGAGTTTATATTGGCAATGGGGACTCGTTGGAATGTAACTACTGTTGCAAGGATGTCTGTCTAAAATTGCAGGGCACTGATTTTACTATAGATTTATATGTACTACCAATCCAAGGACCAGACGTCGTACTAGGAGTCCAATGGTTACAAGACCTTGGGAAAGTAGCTCATAACTATGCTAGCCTCATGTGACACCCCAACCTCACACAGGCTGAGATAGATAGAACTTAGCACAACAGCTGCCTATCTCAACCAACAAACCAAACATAGCGGAAGCGAATTTAAAACTTAAGGGCGTCATGCCACATCTAGGTATAAACACAGCCTAGATGCACAGGCTAATCATAAAACGAACTAAGCTGTCATAGATATAAACCAAGATAAAATCCTCAAGTCATAATCCACAAGTACCCAAATCACTAAACAAGAGTATATAATAATATCTCAAAGGCACACAGGCCCAACAACTCAGAGTCTAAACAAGGTAAACTAAGTCTACGCATCCTCAAATAGATAGCTCTAGCGCGCTCTCGCATAGACTACTCCAAACCTGGAAAACACGCAAAGAACCATTAGCAAAAGAATGCTAAGCAACCACCATTCACACCCGCAAGGAGATATAGATATACATAAGCTTATAAATAGGTTTACACACCCATATAGAATATAAACACCAACGAACTGTTCAATAGTTCAAACCGATACTCAACAACAATAAGCTGAATGAATCAATAACCAAGACTCAGTTAACAAAGCCAATATCCAACCAGAAAAGCATAATGCAATAACGAACCATAAACGAGATACCAACTGAACAACAAACCAAAAGGAACCAACTAACCATAACCGAGAACCACAAGATATCAACCGAATAGCATAAAGAACTCACGAAGCCAACTAAGAAAGAACCCCGACTCCAACCTCCAAACCAAGTCAACCCAACCACCAAACCAAGTCAAACCAACCATCAAACCAAGTCAACCCAACCACCAAACCAAGTCAAACCACATAGTCAGAAGTCAGAAGTCAAGAGTCAATCCCGGAAAACCGGTACACAGGGGTGATGAGCCCAATCACAGGGACCGAAGTCCAATCACAGGGACCGTAGTCCAATCACAGGGACCGTAGTCCAATCACAGGGACCGACAGTCCAATCACAGGGACCGAAGTCCAATCACAGGGGTAATCAACCCAATCACAGGGACCGAAGTCCAAAGTCAGAAGTCAATAGTCAATAGTAGCACAGTCAAATCCAACCAACAACCACCAATCAACATCAACAAAACCACCATCACAACCTCATACTCCAACCTCAACTCAAAGCAACCAAACAAAGTGTTCATCTCAAATATGAACACAAACCAACTCCCAGATAATGAATCAAAGAATCAATAGATCAAGAATACCAAAAATGGAAACCCAAAGACATGAATCAATACTCCAAGATATGGTATAGAATACCCAATAAATGGTATGAATAAATACTCCAAAGACATGGTAAAATACCCAACAAAACAATCCAACAATATTCAGAATCAACGGATCAACAACAGACAACAACAACAGAGAACTGCTCACTGGAAACAATTTCCCAGGAGCCATGCGGAACACACTCACGGAGCTCACCCTTCCGCCAGTCTCCTCCGCAAGAAGGAGACGGCCTCCCTCGGCGGATCAGCCTCCTCCGCCTAAACCTACCGTCGCCACCTTGCGGAGCACTTCAACGGATTACATTGTGCCGCCTCAGTGTTCCGCAAGGCCAACCCGATTCCCAGATTCCAGAACCAACACAGACATGAACACAACCATTTCCAGAGAGTGATAATCAGACCCAATACACCAACATTTCATCCAATTTAGAGTCCAAAAATAGGGAAATCCATAACATCATTGATCATACAACACTAGGCAAAAGATCAAGATGAAAACCAACAAAATACATCCAAGAAATAGGCCAAATGACAAGAAATTTCAGGATTTCCAACACCAAGAACATCATATATAGAATAGGTGAATAAAATAGATTTTGATGGACATAGTGGTTACCTCAAAGAGCTTCTCCCTACTCCAACAAGCCTTTAGCTAGCTCACAAAGCCCCACCTTCACCTTGATCATCTTTTCCCAAAGAACCCCAAAAGAACACTTATAAGAATATGCAAAAAGACTATCTAAAACACAAAATGCAAGGTAGATTCTAGGCTAGATGCACTTATCCAATCCTAATCAAGCATAAAAGAGCAATCTTGACTTGGAAACTTGTAGGAGAAATGAAGATCAATTTTAGGGAATTTCTAGATGAAAATGGCGTGTGGAATTCTTGTAGGAGGAAGAAGGAGTGAAAATCTTTAGGGTAGTTTGATCTTCAAATTATATACTAAGAATACATACAATATTTAGGGTGTAAGACATTAAAGTGATGTGGGCTTAAGTAGCTTATAATATAATGGGTGTAGGAAAATAAATATAATCAAGACTTGTAAGTTGGGCTTAATGAATTCACCCCTTACAAATTAAATACAATAATTAGCCCATAGGATGTCTTAGAAACAATATATATATTATATAATATATGATCAAGAATGTGGGTTTGTAGGAATATTTAATTACAAAGGTTGTAAGGGTCCAAATTAAATAAAATCCCTTACAAGAATAAATTCAATTAATTGGGCTCTTGATTAGAATAATTAAATTAGGCTCAAGACTATATATATACAAGTGTATATATATCAAATTGAAAGAATTAGCCCAATTGGAATTAATTAACGATCGGAAGGCTCGAAATGAATTTACGGGGTGTTACACCTCACTATGGAATTCACATGGAAAGGACGAACAATCACCTTGTTTGGAATACAAACATTGAGCCCTCAAAAAATATCATTTAATCAACTACAGGCTATGCTAAGGAACGATGGAGTCTGCGGAATGTTCGAGTTGATCCATAGATCGGATGACTCAAGGAGTGTAACAGAAAAATCTGAGAATGTAAAATTCCCTAACCAATTACCACAAGGGATCATGACAATTTTACACAGGTATGAACATGTATTCCACACGCCATCTGGTTTACCTCCACACCGACTATTAAACCATCAGATCACTTTAGCTCCAGGGTCAAAACCCGTGAATGTTAGACCATATCGGTATCCACAATTCCAAAAAGGAGAAATAGAACGA
>NXFB01001156.1:0-14748 GCA_002525835.2 Ipomoea batatas
AACCATACGACGTCGGTTTGCTTCAAACCGACGTCGTACATAACCATACGACGTCGGTTCTTGTAAGAACCGACGTCGTAAATATTTGACGTCGGTTTTTTAAAAAACCGACGTTATTTAGGCGACGTTAAATGTGTTTTCTGTAGTAGTGAATTAGAAGCGAACAAGTGTTGCATACAAATTCACAAGTGAAAAATCTAGCAGTGCTAATCTTCATCTTACAGAGACTCACAATTCATTGAAGAATACATCAAGAAGTCACAAAGTTGGAAGCAAGGAAAATCTTATTTTGTCAAACAACTGGTTTCTCTACCGAAGTGTAGATAGGGGGTTGTCACAAGGGAGTGTAAAATCCTGATGCAGTGCTGGAGGCACTGGTTGGGGCATGATTAGTGTGGGCTTGGTGATCAAAGCACTAGATCACGAAAATTCATTGTATCTTGTAACCAATGAGTGGTGGATATAATGAATTCCTCATGGAGATAAGAGATAGTGGAGTAGAAGGATTACACACACTTCCAAACCACTATAATATCTTGTGTCATTTATTACTTTATCTTATTTATTTATGCTTGCTTGATTTACACGTGAAACACACACAATGTAACACATTATTTATATTCCGTTGTGCACAAGACACTAACAAACTATTAAGTGTTTTGGTTTTAATTTTGACTTAGCAATTTCAAATTGGAGTAAAGTCTATTCCCCCCTCCCCTCTAGACTTTACCTTACCTTATCTCTTTTGGGTAAAACAAAATGTTTATAATCAAACACAATGTCAAATTGAAATTACAATCAAACATAATATTGATGATAGAAGGCCAAAAGGACTTTAAATTAGGAGGGTAAAAGATGTCATTTATTTAAAATAATAAAGATAAAGATGAAAAAAGATAAGAAGCTACTAGCTTATTTTAAGAACATTACCAAACAAACCTTATAGCTTGTTAGTAGCTTAAAATAAGGTATAAGCTCTACTAAACAGAGCCATAATACAACTCTCATAACATAATGTATAAAAAATGTAATGAAAAAATAGACATAAATGAAGGGTATAACATACATTCACACTTATTAGTTTTTACTAGTTATCAAACGCGCGTTGCGCGATTAAACCAAAGAAATAGTCTCGATGCTTATATATTTTAATAAAACATAACGAAATTGTAAATAGTTAAATTACAACTAAAGTGAGTAGAAACAAATAAATCACTTACATGGGAGCAAATGGTGTGTCTTCATTGTCACTTGTTTGGACACCGGTCCGATTATTTATAATCCATGTGTAATTGTATTTGTGATCAAGTACTTTATAGTTCGTCCGGACATGTTTGACAATGACATTTGAGATGATATACCATTTATTGATTTGTAAAGTGATATCGTACATTCCAATGTCATTATCAAACACTACCCGAGTTCCTTGCATTTAGATATAGCATTTACAATGATGTTGGTGGTGAATGAGAGCATCCTCATAATAATAATAATACTAATAATGATAAAAATAAAATAATAATAATAATAATAATAATAATAATAATAATAATAATAATAATAATAAAGGGAGAAATTTTTTACTATTTACTTACAGTTTCATCCTTAAAAACGATGAGCATATACTTTTTCTCAAGCGTTCAAATAGTATTTTTTGGTTCGTTTTTCTTAATGACATGAACTGTACAACTCCAGCCCACAGTTTGTGTGTTAATATCAATTAACTTTACTGCATTTGGCATGACTAATATCCTTGTGCCATGGAAAATATGTTCATAAAGGATGTTATGAAATAATATAATGGGAACCACAACATAAATTCAAAAACCATAGATTATGAAATTAGGAGTAACTAAAATGTGTAGATTGTAGAGGAATATAATGAGAACCACAACATTACATACAAGGATACAAGTATAGATGAACAAAGTATACAATAGATATATTTACATAACGATATTGAAGTTATGCTAATTAATGAGTATACCATCATTGATTTTTAAAAAAATTGTAATCATTATGAGTACAAATACAAATAATAGAATTAGTATGATAATATTTTGACAATCATACCTATAGAATGTCAAGTAGATGATGTGTTGCAGAATATGTTAGGTTTAGTTTTGGGTGAATACCAGTGAGAAGGGGAGGGATTTATATGCTGTTGTTTTGGGTAGAATAATGGTTTTGTTAGGAATCTATACAAAATTGTATTATGGAATCCTATTAAGACTTCAATATTCTAATTTTAATATAAGAATTTATACAGAATTGTATTATAGAATATTGCCAATTTGTATGAAAACTGCAATAAATAAACAAATTGAATTGCCTAAAGAATTTAATGTTAAACTTCCGTCAGTGTTGCAAAAATCTCTCCTAGGCGCCAATTAATCCCCGCCTAGGCGCTAGGCGCTAGTCGACCGCCTAGCATATCACATTAAATAGTGGTCTAGGTGGCTGGCCGGCTAGGCGACCGCCTAGGCCGCCTAGGCAGCCAAAGCACCGCCTAGGCGTCGACTAGACCGACTAGGCCTTCTAGTCGGTCGATTAACTTTTGTTCTTTTTTTTTAATGGGTTANAGGTGCGAGTAATTTACCTTGTTAATATTCATGCACATATTTTTGCAAATACTTTCACTTACAATCTTCATACAATCAAGCAACAATGTCAAACCATATGAACTATGGAGTTGATGCCAATGAATAATCAATCTCTTTTTAATAATTTTTTATGTATCACACAAACATACAAAAAGAGTATCTACACTCACTTTTGTTGGGGTCTTTATAGCAGTTATTCCTATCTTCGATTGAATGCAATCATTTCTTTCCACCACAAAGATATTAGATTTCAATTAATCGTTTATTAACCCCTTGCTGTTTTCCTTTCATATTAGAATCATTATCATAACCTTATCACTCACAACATATTAGAGTTAGGATCAGAGTGTTAGAAATAATTATTTCGTTGTCCTTCTGTCGCAGTCTGGTTAAAGCTACTTTGCTATGTTTCTTTAAATTTAACACCTCCTTGTCCTTGTGTCGCAGTCTGTTAAAGCTACTTTGCTCTCCATTGATGGACAAAAATGGTTGGGATCAAACTTTGATGTTTCTTTAAATTGAACACCTCCTTGTCCTTGTGTCGCAGTCTGGTTAAAGCTACTTTGCTCTCCATTGATGGACAAAAATGGTTGGGATCGCCGGCCTGAGGCAGTGGTTCCATCTTTTGTCTAAAAATATTAGCATATAAAAACATTTCAGGTTCCATCAAACTGATCCATTGAATAATAGGTTGAAAGAATTCAAAGTATGTGAAACGTTAGCATTTGTTGATATGAGGATTGAGGAGGAAGATGATAAGAAAAAAAAATGACACTATTTGTTAAGCCAACAATTACTGTATACCGTAATAAATGGTAAAAAGAATGGAACTTTGAAAGCTGCACATTTATATGTATAGATGTGTTTCATGTTAATAGGATATTTACATAGAAGTGTCAGGTGATACTATTTCGCACGGCCTTGACTATCCCTTTATGCACAACAGCAGGGTGGTACCAGGTCGGTACAAACATTTTATAGACCCGGGCGAAATTTAATAAAAACAAAAGCTCTATTTCAAGTAATCCTTTATTAACCCTTTTTTTTGTTTTCCTTTCATAATAGAATCATTATCATAACCTTGATCACTAATAGCACATCAAATCAGAGCATATTAGAGCAGTTAGTTGTGATTCTATTAACCGTTCAACTTATTTTGTTTCCTTGTTTTTATCAGAGCTAAAAATTTAAAATATTTGTCTCAAGAATTCACCTCATTCAAATGCTCTGCCATATTTCTTAGAGATTGCAACAAATGTCATGCGTCAAAAACATGTTTGTTCCCCTCCGTATTGTTCGGTTCATACTATATATATATATATATATATATATATATATATATATATATATATATAGTATTTCAATGCATGTTGAACATGCAAATAACAAACAAATAAAATTCACAATTTACAGGAATGCATCATAACAACGAATCCTTGAGCCAAAGAATTATGAAGCATTGAAATAATGTATTCGGCCAAGACCAACAATACGTTTTCATGGTAGTCCATCTGAAACATTAATCTCTATTACAATATAAATATCCAACACACACAAACATATAAAATGAGTATCTACATTCACTTTTGTTGGGGTTTATAGCAGGCATTCATATATTCAATTGAATGCAATCACTTCTTTCCATCACAAAGATATTAGATTTTGTTAGCTTAAAATCCCCTTGTACCAGAGGACACTTGTTATGCTCCCTAACAGTGATCTACACAATTAAAAAAAAAACAATAAACTAAATAGATGAAAAAACAAGTATTATCTTATAAAATATATTACATGAATGGTTAATACCTGAATGGTTTGAGAAATTTGTTATCGAAGGAATAATGATTCATCATCCAGTCATCTAGTGTGTATATGAACCTATCAGTTATGACATATATATATCCATTAGGTATATTGCTCACACCATATACTTTTAATAATGAATTATTAGTCGTTTTATAATAATTCATTATAGTAATTTTATTCATTGATTGCTTTTTCTATGCTAACTCTAAGCTAAGGTTGGGGTCTTGGGCATCATTTGAAAGTTTTGTCTGATGTGCCTCCACCAACCATCCCAATTTGACTGAAAAATGATAAATAATTTTTTTTTAAAAACAAATATTTTATAAGTATATTTAATGCTTTAGCTACCTAATAAAAATAAAATATAGGACTACCTCAAATGACTTTGAAACAGCAAATATTAGATCCTTATAATATTTTTCCATTATATATGAATTATACTTTGTTGCAACCACCTTATTTCCAATAGCTTCTTGAAATGCATATTCCGGGCCGGTTCAAATATTTTATAGGCCCGAATTGAAAGTTAACAAAAATCCTATTTTAAATAAATATTTATTAACCCCTTGTTGTTACCCTTTCATATTAGTACCATTATTATAACTGTGATCACTCACAACATATCAGAGCTAAGATCAGAGCATATCAGAGCAATTTGTTGTGATTCTATCAGTACTATAGAAAACATTTAACGTCGCCTAAACAACATCGGTTTTTATTTACATTTATAATTTATTTAAAAAGGGATACGTCGTCGGTTGTAGTACAAAATCGACATCATTTATTTTGAAAAACATTACGAAAATCATACGACGTCGGTTTGGTAACCAAACCGAAGTCGTATTGAATATTTTTTTTAAAAAATATACATTACGACCGTCGCAGTAAGGTGTAATTAAAAAAATAAAAATAAAAATAAAAATATATACGACGTCGGTTCGGTAGTGAACTGACATCGTATAGTTATTATTATTATTTTTAATCTAATTAACAAGCCGTTTTCATATTAAAAAAAATTAAATAAAAGGCCTACGACGTCAATTGCTTAGAAAACTAACGCCGTAGGGCTTTAATTGAAAGCCCATCAGATCGACGCAAACAGCAGATCTGGACGACCAAACAAAAAATCCTTAGCCCTCCGCAAACACAGACCACCGCGACTGCGACCGGACGCCACCGCTCTCCGCCCTCAGCCACCGCCACTGCGACCCGGGACTGCCACCGCTGTGCCAATCGCAATAACGCACCGCCACAGCTCCGCCATTCGCGACAACGCACCGCCACCGCAACAGCACACCGGACGTCACCGCTGCCTCCCCCGCCACTTCGAGGTTCCCACCGCCTCCCGCCGATAAATATTAATTTTTTTAATATATTTCAAATTTCGAATTATTTGTTAATATATTACGAATTTTATGAAATTATAATGTATTTTAGGGTTTATTATGTATCTTAGGTCTTATAAATTAATAATTTTGAATTTTAAGAAACAGTAATGTATTTTAGGAATTATTTATAATATCTTTCGAATTTTAGGAACTATAATGTATTTTTGGCCTATAAATTCATAATTTCGAATTTTAAGAAAATTATTATGTATTTTTAGGAATTATTTATAATATATTTCGAATTTTAGGAATTATTATGTATTTTAGGCCCTATAAATTCATAATTTTGAATTTTAANTGACTCAGAATATAAAACAGAATGTTAATATTCATAATTTAAAAACAATTTATACTAACACAACTGTATAAAAGTTTAGACTTGGTCCTAAATGTTTACATACAAACTCACATGAGAAAAACAAATATGCATGTGAAAGTGTGAAACGGATGATACTAGAAAAGAATAAAATAGTAAGGAAACATGAATTATTTTGTTAGTGAAAGTATCATGAGGACCAAAAAAACAGATCAGCAAATGGACATAACAATTTATCAAAAGAGCAGAATAAACTATAAGGTTGTGCAACTGTAGTCTAGAAGAAGAAATCATAGAAAACAAACCTTAACGACAGTCTCACTAAACCATGAGATAAGGCCATATTTGTTTAGATAACCCGCCATTGCAATGAGTGCAGCAAACCAAGTCAGGGTATCCCAAGCAACTGCTTCGGCTAAGCATTCCTTCCATGTGACAACTCCAGTCACAAGAAGGACAGATAATCCAAGAATTGCAGCAGTAACAGCATCAACATTTAACTTACTACCAAAAACCCAGAGTCCCACCTGAAACAAGGCAGAAAGGAAAAAAAAAAATTAGAAAACAAAACAATTGAAGGTACATCTACAAAGGTACAAAATGAGGAAGTATTTAGTTTCATGGTTCAAAAAGCATAATAACAGAGTGGAAATTGTCCAATGTTAACAGAAAATAGAAATTGCAATCAGAGACCGAGGAAACTTGAATGGAAATTTTTTAAATCAAATTGGCTTTATCATAAAGCAAATCCAAATGAGAGATTATCAAAACAAACCTAAAGTTCACCGTTGTAGAAACAGCTTGACCAGTTGACCTCTTGAATCTTTCAGGAAAGATGTAAAAGCAGAAACTTGACCCTATGACATGACATTACATTACAAATCTCTACAATCCTCTAGACATGGATACTGTACCATGACCTCTACAGACTATGCTGATTGAATGCTAATTAACTCAAATGGGTGGTTATATAATACTGTGTATAATAACCCTTATGGCTTTACATAGGCTTGAGATATCCCCATACTCCAGAGTAGCTTTGCTTTCTTAGTTCTAAGCTCATTACAAGAATATCAACTACACATAAATAACTTCTNAGCGTTCCTGTCTACTTCTTTACTATAGACATACTGTGACGAGTAAGCACTCATTCACAAATACTATCCAAGATATAGTTTTACAATGTACGGTACGGAGTATAATAAATATTAGGGTTGTTAAAGCGGGCTGGCCCGCTAGCTAAGAATCTTTGTGGTCTTAACCCACCAATTCTTATACCGTGGATCAGGGTCTATCGTGCTTGGTCCAAAACGATGTCATTTAACTAAGTTAGTGGAGAGTTGACGTGCGACAAACACAATTTCGTCCGTCCAATTCTCATTATATGTAATTCTGTGTATTCTATTCAAAAATTATGTGTATTATAATTATGTACATTAATGATTTGAATGTCATGCCTCATGAAACATAAATGATAATACTTAGACTTATGATTCTATGTATTCTATTCAGAGATTATGTGTATTCTAATATATAATTTTGTACATCAATGAGTTGAATGTCATGCCTCATAAAACATAAATGATAATACTTAGACCTATGATTTTGTGTATTCTATTAAGAGATTATGTATATTGTAGTATATAATTATGTACATTATTGATTTTTAATTACCATACACAGAATCCGTGTAAAGAATACACAGATCGAATGCCAAAACAGAAGGCACAGAAAATTGTCACACACGCACACATAATTGATCTTAGTGTTTACACTACTCCAATGGTTAACAGACATAATCCGTAACCATAATACACATAATTCATAACCATAATGTACATAAATGATGACACCAAATACACAAACACATCAGAACCTACGCATAACTCATCTTACACTATTCAAGTGATTAACATACATAATTGAGATGAATGTACAAAATTCGTGACCAAAATACACAGAATGTCAACATAAAATGTATAAAATATCATCACAATATACACAGAACTCATTTTATAAATTAACGGCCAAACAGAAAACGAGATTTCAACAAAAAAAAAAATCGTTAATTAAAAAGATCCAAAATGACATCGTTTTGGAATTGTGCACCCTAGTCCACTATATAAATAACCCTAACCCGCTCCATGCGAGGTGTCGGGCCCCGCGGGTCAGTCCACAGGCCGACACTTTTAGAAAAAAAAATTTAAAAATTTAGGAGACAAATTTAATATTCCATTTTAAATTATTCTTTATTATTCGGCAGAGAACACAAGAACATTGAATGGACTATTCGGCCACAAGCAAGAATATGGCTGTCACCTACTCGGGGAGAGACCGAGAGAACACACTAGCATCCTCATCAATGGGGTTATTTCACGGTATAAAAAGAGTTTTTGTAAGTGTGATTAGGAAAGAGAAAATGAGAGGGGAAAAAATGAATAAATATGATTTATAATTAAAAAAAAAAAAATTAGTGTCAGGCGCGCCTGACGCGCTGCACGCGCCTGACGCGCTGCACGCGCCCGCATGGGCGGCTGCTGTGCGCCATACGCGCACAACAGCCAATGATAATAAATGCATCCCTGCTCAGTTACTGTACAATGATCCCGGTATTAGAAGTTGCACCCCAAATTTTCTCTTTCCTCTTCTCTTTCTTTCCATGTGGCAAACTCCAGACATTATCCCCACAAATATGCATTGATAATGTTGCTCACCCCATGAAGTATATTCCTGGAACCAAGATGGTTTTCCTGGATTGAAGATGCCACAGGAACGTGCAGTAGTGGGTGTACTTTTATGACATTCTTTTAGACTTCAAATATCGAAGTGCATACTTCCATTTTGTTAGATATATTATATATATATATATATTTGCTTGGTTTTGTAATTCTAACATGCTCTATTGCAGGATAGGTGCGGATCAGCCTGTAGATTTCGACCCACCTTAACAACCCTAATATAATAGATTGTTGGTTGGTTTTTGAAAATACATAAGAAATTTTAAATTCATGTTTTCACAAATATATCATAAGTTCGCCAAAATCATATGTAATTTTTTTTCGAATACAACTGACCTTATTACATTGTAACATCGGTTCAACTATACTTTCTCAACCTATTGAAATACAAAGAGTCAATTCGTCCCCACTGAGACTCGATCTTCTGACCTCTCATATGAAAGAATCACTACATCTCATTTAAGCACAAGATACTTGTTAATGGAGCTACTGATCTTACCATAATTACTTCTTAAATAGGTTTAGTTTTCCAGATGACTCTCGGAATTGTATGTATCTTGCTCAATTATCCGATTTACAAAACTATTCCCATATGAAAATTTATAAATTTTGTGTAAAAATATAGAAGTCAACAATATACCTTGGCCCNTATTTTCAGATAAAAAAACTAAGTGTAAATGTTTAATTAGTGTGGAGGGGAGTTTTTTTTGTGTTTTTTTTTTAACTCTTGCGAGAGTTGAATCTTTGTGGTCCCACGGCAGACAAAAGCAAAATACAATAAAATTGCATAACATGGGCAGGTGCGCGTTTCGCGCACTTCCCGTGCGCCTAACGGCGCATAAAATAACAACATTTTTTTTCTGAACTGCTGACAAATTTTGGTTTTTTTTTTCTTTACTTCCCATCGAGACAACTGACATTAAAATATACCAAATAAAAGACAATCTTAACTATTTAAATGTTTATGTTAATATACGGAAAATTTTTGATATACAAAATATTATTCAAATCTTTTTTTTTTTTTGTACTACTGACTCTGCTACAATCTAGTATTTGTATATACGACTTTCTCAACCTACTGAAACACACAGAGTCAATACCATCTTTTGGTATCGCTAGACACAAAATCATTAACTTATTCAAATTCTTTTGATATATTAAAAAATAAAAAAATAGAAAGAAAAACAATAATCCCAACCAATATTTTAATGGTATTATAAAATTTCAATCATAATAAAGGTTCTTATATTATAAAAGAATTGATGTTAAGTCCGTTAAAAAATAAAAATATTTAAATAATTACTATAAATAAAACGAAAAAAAAACAAACCTAATCTATATAGCTTGACAGCAAGACCTTCCAAACTGTTGCAAGAACTTACAAGACTTGTGACTAATGAGGTAACAGTTGACGCTACTTTCATGCATGGCAGTCAAGAACAAGCATAGAATTGAATGAGGATTATGGCAAAGAGGAGGGTTCAGAACATGTGCATTATCTAGGGGATACGATGAGGTCTCTACATGGAAATACCAACTATGCAAGAACATTTAATGAAAAGCAAACAACGGCACGCAGAAGCTCATTTAATGCAAGCTTCCCCAGTTTGTAGCTGGCTATAACTTAATAAGTGAAGATCAAATGTTGTTGGATTAACCCGGCCTGGTTTATGGGCTAAAAAAACTTGTTAGAGGCAGGTCCTATTTCTCAAGTTTGCCTAAACTAATGAGTCTTTTATCTTGGAACTGTCGGGGCTTAGGCAATCCTTCAATGATTCTAGTGCTTGTGGATCTTGTCCACCAAGCCTATTTTAATTTTTCTTATGGAAACTTTTTGACCAGTTGTACTTTGATTTAAATTAATGATTTTCTTTGTTTAAAAATAAAAAATAAAAAATCTAAACGAATGGCCATCATACTTGCATTGCTTGTCTATTTTGTTTTCTTTTTCTTTTGCATCTGTGTAAGTGTTCAACTATAATCATCTTAAACGCACCTATATTTAGCATTTATGTTGTGATTTCCTTACCATGTTAGTCACTCTTGTGTATTGGTTATACATAATAATGATCTAATTAAGATTGAATTATGGAATGCTAAATTAATTTGTTGATAATATATAAACATTTAAAATTTGAATTTATTAACCCAATTGGGTAGCTCAAGTGGCAAGTGAGTTCTCTTTGTGTGGAAGAATTTCGCGATAACCCGGGTTTGATTATCATAAGTGTTAGGTGATATTATTTTGCATGGCCTTGACTATCCCTTTATGCACAACAGTAGGGTGGTACCATGCCGGTCCAAACATTTTATAGGCTCGAGGTGAATTTTTTTTTTTTTTTTTTAAAAAGCTCTATTTCAAGTAATCCTTTATTAACCATTTTTTGTTTTCCTTTCATATTAAAACCGGCATATCAAATCAGAGCATATCAGAGCAGTTAGTTGTGAGCATATCAGAGCAGTTAGTTGTGATTCTATTAACCGTTCAACTTATTTTGTTTCTTTGTTTTTATCAGAGCTAAAAATTTAAAATCTTTGTCTCAAGAATACACCTCATTCAAATGTTATGCCATATTTCTTAGAGATTGGAACAAATGCCATGCGTCAAAAACATGTTTGTTCCCCTCCGTATTGTTCGATTCATACTAGCTATGTAATGAATAATTCGCTTTTTAGTCATCATACCAATATATTTTACGTTTATAAGATGTAGAATCATTGAGAAGATTAAGACAATCCAACACTTGGCTCTTAGAATTGTTAAAATCAACCATTTCACTCCTCTTACGTATTAGGTCAAGCTTTGATACAAAGTCTAATAGAAAATCTCTTCTTTTTTTTTTAATTTTTTTTATTTTTTTTTATTTTTTTAGGGTTCTACGAATCCCAATAAGGCAATAACATGTAATACCAATCCATACATCCAAAGTTTTAATAGTAAGTAATCAGTTTTACAACCATAGGTGAAACCAAATGTTTAAGATCCTACAAAAGGATAAAGGATCTAGCACTTCTACCGCTCTCTCGGAACAAGCCAAACCTTTGTAAAAACCATCTTGCCCCAACTCTTCCAAGCTTAAGACTTCCTTGTAGTCATAGCATCCAAGCTAAGAGTGTCCAAAGCAGATTCCACATGATCTGCAGTAACGGTAAATTTTTCATTCACTGTAATGAAATATTTGGCCAACTCCGTGCCCACCGCGCTTTCCAAATCCATGCGCTTTTCCAATTCCATGTGCTTTGCCAACTCCGCCTTATGAACAGCTTCACTAGATATTATAGCAATTAAATTTGTTATGTATCCCTGCACATCAGCAATTGCATCTTCACTTATTGTTGCATTTGGATACATATTCAACGCATTCTTCATGATGCCACCAACTTCAATAGTAAAGTTAGTGTGACCACTTGGAGATCCCTCTGCCATTGTTGAGGAAGGCTCTTCGTATGTAGGAAACAAGCAAAGCTCCCTAAGCTTCATCTCCTGCAAAGTCACCGCACCTTGAGCTTGGATGGGGGCTTTCACCTTCTTCTCTCTTCCAAATAGAAAATAGGGTGCATCTGCAGTATTTCCATTGAATTAATAATAATAATAATAATAATAATAATAATAATAATAATAATAATAATAAAACTTTAAGTCAAATATTTAAAAAAATAAATAAGGATCTTGATTACTCACCCATCACGCAAGAACATTTTCTTGGGCACAATCTTCATACTTTCAACCAACAATGTCAAACCATATGAACTATGAAGTTGATGCCCATAAAGAATCAACCACTTTTTAATAATTTCTGATGCATCACACTGTTAGAAAAAATGCTGTTATTCTGTAATACATTTGAGATACAACAAAAATACAGAAAAACAAGGGAACAAAACTAGATCATTAGTATCTCAATCACTTTTCTATAAGCTTTAAATCTCCCTCAGAAAAGCAACAAGGGTCAAGATTTAATCTTATGGGATACAAAAAGATGAATGAAATTCTTAAGTTGCTTTGTTTAAGAATTTCCTGCAGAATTGTAAGACTGTGAAATATCTTGGTGTCCAGTAAGTTGATTGCATGTGTCAATTGCCTGTATCTTTCAGATGTCTCCCCAAAACATTTATATGAAATATTTTGTCTGTTAGGAAAATTTACATGGAAGTTACCGGCAGTTCAAAACTTCAACTTCCACAAAATATATCTTAAAAGATATATTAGTCCTAGAAAAAATATAATTACATGAACAATGTATAACATATACGATTTTTCATAAGTTACGTACATTCGTAGGTTCACACACTGCATGTGAATTTATTATAGAGTAATACACACACACACACACACACACACACACACACACACACACACCACTTAACCACCACACACCAAATGCAACTAGTCTTGTAAAGCTCACCAACATTTGTATTAAAATGCACCACTGGACAAATTAAAACACACCATTTCCCACCATACCTAAATACACCTAGTTAACTCAAAGGCACCAACAAACGTATTAAAACACACCATTCTACATTGTAAAATGCACTAGTTCTCAGATTAAAACACACCAAATGCAACTACTCTCGTAAAAATCACCACCATGTGTATTAAAACACACTAGTCTACTTTATAAAATGCACCAGTTCTCATATTAAAACACACCACTTAACCACCACACACCAAATGCAACTACTCTCGTAAAAATTCACCACCATGTGTGTTAAAACACACCATTCTACGTTATAAAATGCACCACTTGACAAATTAAAACACATCATTCCCACCATACCGAAATACACCACTCAATTCAAATGCACCAACAAAATTATAACACACCATTATACGTTACAAAATGCACCAATTCTCATATTAAAACACACCACTTAACCACCACACACCAAATACACATACTATTGCGAATTACACCAATATTATCTCAAATTTGAACAAGATTAATGTTGATAATGCACAGACTATTGTGAATTACTCCATTCGCGTTCCTTTGTTGGAGTCGACCTGTGCGTTTTGTTTGGAACGGAGCGCTCGTTGCTGGTGATGGAGTCCTTCTACGCTCGTCTGGTGTTCGTTGCTCAGTGCTCGTCGACTTCAAACATCCGTCATCGTCTGATCTGGTTTTAAAATTGTAGTGAATTGTCAACATTATCCTTCCCGTTCGCGTACCAAAGACCAAGCGTCTGTATTGTTTGGATTAATATGAAGCCTTAGATTATGGAATCTAATGGTGCAGATCAGGCCACACAACCGCACGGGAGACATTGTTCGCATCATATATATATATATATATATATATATATATATAGGGTTGCACTCTCGCGCGAACTAGCGCCCAGGTAGGAAATGAGAATGCTCCACAATTGTACACGTGTCCAGATCAACGAATCAGATGCAATTTTAAAAAAAATGACGTGGTGGCATTTTCGTAAATAACTGAAACTTTGGTGCACCTAGTTTCACTTACAAGTGCACATAGTTTCATTTAAAAGTGCACTTAGTTTCACTTACAAGTGCACCTATTTTCGCGCCTATTTTCACTTACAAGTGCGAGTAATTTACGTTGTTAATATTCATGCACCTATTTTTGTAAATACTTTCACTTACAAATGCAAGTACTTTACCTTGTTAATATTCATGCACCTGGGTGCAACCTAGGTGCACCTAGTTATAACATAGGTTGCACCTAGTTATAACATTAGGTGCACCTAGTTATAACATTAGGTGCACTTAGTATTGATGCTCATTGTACAATTTACTTGCAATTGTAATACATTTTACTTGCACGTGTGCACGTATTTTCACTTGCATGTGCAAGTAATTTACCTTGCTAGCATTTATGCACCTGGATGCACCTATGTACACCTAGTTATAACATGACGTGCACCTAGTT